>SZWC01006011.1:135006-146569 GCA_023375785.1 Penium margaritaceum | reverse complement strand
AGATGGCGCAACGTGTGCAAGAGAGGAGCCAACAGAGTGGGAAGCGGGAGCAATGAGGGGCACACGGTAGAGTTCATCACACTTAACCCCCCGCAGGACGATGCGACCAGTGGAACGAATGCAGACAATGCCAACACCCCGACTGGTTGAGAAATCCATGCCCTGATTGTCAAGGGAGGGCACGGACAACAGGCTGAGCTCCAAAGAAGGCACATACAGCACGTCGGGCAGAAACAGCACGCCACCAGGACCAACAAAGCGAATAATGTCCACGCCCTGGACAGGCAACAACTGACCAGAACCAGTACGAAAAAAACGGACAGAACCAGCGGGACCCAACGAGACGAACGCTGAACGAACAGAGGTCATGTGGTGGGTGGCCCCGGAGTCGAGAACCCAGAAGCCACCGGAGACACGAACACCAGGAAGGACGCCACAGGTGGCAACAGTGCCAACAGAGGGTGGAGCAGAGTCACAGACTGACAGGCAACGAGGAAGCACGACAGACTGCCAGTGCTCAACCCATGGAACAGATGCGGACGGGAACCCAAGAATATGACCGGGGGGGTCCCCACGAAGGACAGTGTCAGTGTGACAAGGGAGACCTCTGGCCAATGAAGACACACTCTCACCTCCCTGATCGCGGAGGTGAAGACGCTGGAGAAGAGACTGCTCCAGCTGGCGCTCGCCATCAACGGACGCTGCGGAAGATGGAGGAGACTGCCGCGAGGGAGGTGCGAACCACGGAGGTGGGACGTATGCCGAAGAAGGGGGCCCAGCAAATGCGGGCGCTCCGTAGAACGATGGCCAACCCCATGGGTATGGGATGGGGGATGGAGCTGTGGAGACGCCTGCGGTGGAGTAGACCTGGGCTGAGGTGGAGCCGACAGGGTGAGAGACTGAAAAGGAGCTGGAGTTTGTGGCGGACGAAGAGGAAGAGCCGCCGGTGCGAGACCAGTGCGCACGCATAGAACGGGCCAAGCGCAGATCATTAGGAGGCGCAGGGCACGTACGAGCAGAATGCTCAGAGGAACCACAGTTCTAGCACACAACCGCACCAGGGACACGGGATGGTGCAGTGTCCTTGCCCTTCCCCTTGCCCTTCCCCTTGCCCTTGCCACGCCCGCGGCCCTGGGAGGCGAGAGCGGTGGCCGTAGATGCCGAGGAAGAAGAGGACGTGGAGGAGGCGGCGGCAGCCGAGGAAGAGGCAGGAGAGGAAGCGGTGGTGGCTGCAGCAACTCCGGCAACTGCAGCACGGTGGAGACGTTTGTTCTGAAGGCTGGTCCACCAAACGGCGAGTCGATCAGCAACGAAGTCCCAGAGAGCACCAATGCCCGGTGGGGAATCAGGAGGAACGGGCTGAGAAGCGAGACGCAGCAGCTCGTCAGATTTGACGTCGCGGAGGAGGTCGGACAGCTCGGGAATCAAGCCGTTGACCATGGTGTGGACAGCAGCAAGCTGGCCTGGCGCGGCTTTGTCGAGCTCAAGAAGGAGCTTGAGCCCGCGTGCCCAGTAGGCATCAGCCGACTCGTCAGCACGCATTATGAGCATGTTGAACTGCACAATGAGGGCACTCTGTGCTGCCTGACCAGTGATTGTGGTGCGGCGGCGAAGCATGGTGTAGGCACCAACAGGATCAGCGAGACGCTGTACGGAGGGGTCGGCATTGTAGGTACCGACCTCGTCGACAAGCGTCTCTGGCGCAGCAGCAATGAGGGCACGGACAGCGCGGGCAGACTCAGCAGCGACAGGCGTAAAAGGTGCGACAGCTGGGAAGTAGTATTCCCACAGACGCTCCCCCTGGGCCCAGGCGCTGAAGCGGGTTTCCCAGGAGGAGAAGACGAGGCCGGCGGACAGTACAGGCGGCTGGGAGAAGAAATCATGCTGGCGCATGACAGAGGTGGGATGAGCAGCGGAAGGAGTGACAGCAGTGTTGCCGGCAACGGTGCTAGAAGCAGAGGGTGTGGAGGAAGCAGCCGCAGTGGTGCTAGCGCTAGCAGAAGCGGTGGGGACGGACGCAGCAGGGAGGTGCTTAAGAACAATCGCTGCAACCTCGTCAGCAAAGGCGGCGCGATTATCATCGGCAAGCTTGAGGCGGTCCTCAGCCTCACGCTGCGCCTCGAGAGCGAGGCGCAACTGGCGCTGCAGGTCAGCTATGACTGATTCGTCGTCACTCGACATGGTGACGACGACGAGGTCCTGCCGGACAGATTTCGGCAGAGTTTCCCCCGCCCCAGTGGGCGTGGGAAAATTGGACGTGCCCAAGGCACGAGAGATTTGTGCTGCAAGACAGCCCGACCCCAATCAGACAAGCTACAAGATCCCGCAAGAGAGGAAAGGAGGCAAGAGAGCAGCAACCGAAGACTCTCACAAAGCAGAAGGAGGTGGAGGCGCGCACAACAAGGCAAGGAGTGATGGGACAGCAGCTGCAACTGCAGCTGAGACAACGGAGACAGTGGATGTGATGGGGATCACCAGAGCAAGCGCTCCGGTGGTGAGGACGGCTCCAAGAGTGGTGAAGGCTGCAACGATGGAGATGGCGGCTGTGACGACTCTGGTGACGGTCGAGGGAGCAGATGAGGCAGTTGCAACAGCACCAGAGGTGGAGGTACGAATGGAAGAGGCGGCTGCAGACACGGCAGACGCAGCGGAGGCAGTCGCGGAGGCAATAGTAGAAGCGGCTGCAGCAACCTGGGTGAAGATGTCTGCAGCTGCGGCAGCCATAGGACCGGCGACAACAGCGGCTTCGGTGTATGACTCAGCAGCGCGTCCTGCAGAGGCCGAGGCGGAGGCGCGAGAAGCCCGGGCAGCGACAGCTAGGGTGGCGGCGGTTGCTGCTGCAGCGTCGACTACTGCAAGGGCCGTGCGCGTAACCTTGGTGGCCACGGCAACAACGTCGTGACCTAGGACAGAGGACACGCGAGCAGCTGCGGCATCCACCCCAGCGCTAGCGTGCAGGTGCTCGACCCCCCCAGGAGAATGGGAAAGAGGGGAGCTTACCGGTATGGAGGGCCGCCTTGGCTGTGATGGTGGGGTTGTCTCGACGGAGGCGGCTTCACGGTGAATGTGGCGTTGCCACGCCGAGCTCTCCACTGAGGAGCCACCGAGATCCTCCCAGTGCGCCAGCGTGACGGCTGCCACCACCAGACGGTGGTGATGAGACCGCTACAGGGTTGCAGTGCCGCTTGCTGCTGCCCCCCCCTTTTTGTGTGGCTGCCGCGGTGGAGGTGTTGCTGTTGCTGCTGCTACTACTGCTGCTGCTGCTGCCGTTGCTGCTGTCGTGCTGCTACTGCTGCTGCGTGCTGCTGCTGCTGTTGCTGTCGTGCTGCTGCTGCTGCAGCTGCTGCTGCTGCTTCCGACATGCTGCTGCTGCTGCTGCTGATGCTGCTGCTGCTGCTGCTGCTGCGTGCTGCTGCTGCTGTTGCTGTCGTGCTGCTGCTGCTGCAGCTGCTGCTGCTGCTTCCGACATGCTGCTGCTGCTGCTGCTGATGCTGCTGCTGCTGCTGCTGCTGCCGCGGCTGTCGTGCTGTAGCCGCCGTGCTGTGTGCTGAACTGCTGAGCTGCTGAACTGTTGAGCTGCTGATCTGCTCAGCAGCTGAACTGCTGAGCAGCTGCTGCTTTTGCTACTCACGTTGCTACTGAGCTGCTGCTTCTGCTGCTCACGTTGCTGCTGGGTTGTTGCTTCTGCTGAGCTGCTGAACTACTGAACTGCTGAGCTGTTGAACCGCTCAGCAGCTGAACTGCTGAGCTGCTGCTTCTACTGCTAATGTACTGCAGCTGCTGCTGCTCAGAATGCAGGTGTTGTTGGCAGTGGAGTTGTCTCGGAGGAGCCGTCAGAGGAGGCGGTGCTGGCAGCCTCCTTGCACGTCTTAGCTTAGACGGCTACAAAGCCGTCTGAGACATCCGGTTCACGTTGCTGCTGCCGTCGTGTTGACGGTAGGGCAGTGCTGAGTGAGAGGGTGGCAGACGAGAGCGTGTCCGCTCCCCCCCCCTTTCTTGTTTCCTGCTGCAAGAGGCAGGTCGTCGCCGAGAGGGGCAACGTTCTTTACCCGTGGTCAGCGACGGGCGACGTGAGTAGAATGAGAGAGAGGTGGAGGTGAGAGCAACAAAAGGCTCTCTGACTTCGGGCCACAGTGGAGTGGGTGCGAGACGCCAAGAGAGGTTGTCGCTCCACAGGCCGTGGATCTACGGACGTCAGGTCGATCCGATGTCCGTCTCTCATGCACTGCTCTGATACCAGTGGGTAAGGGAAGAGGAGACAGGAACACTGTGGAGCAAGCACCAAGACGGGTGTACCATGTATGGAGGTCAAGAGCCACAGAGATCTGTCGAAGTGCAATGAGAGTTGAGAAGGAGCGAAGTAACAAGCAACAGAGCTGTTACGGGGTAGGGAGAGCGAGCGAGCGAGCAACGAGCTCGATCTCGCTCGCCACCCTCGAACCTGGAGGATTCGATCCAACCTACCCACAAGACAACTTTCTACCAGAGTATAGGTGTGCCAAGCAGATATCTGGCTAGTGGGCGAACCCGGTTATTCTCATGGCCAACTGTGCTTGAATGCATGTGAGAAATGCAAATGTGGCTGACAAGCTCAGATTGAGCCTCTTCATGGTTCGTCTTCCCAACTTCTGGTCATGACGAGTCCGTCGGCAAAGTCATCTCTCTCTGGTCAGTCACCTGCACCGGTGATGTGAGTGTGCAACGAGGCCAGAGGTCACCGTGTGATAATGATATGAATCCAACACCCTCACACGCGTGACCTAGGATGGTTCCTAGCAACTACTGGTATGAGAGCATGTGTGACACCTCACCCACCGCTCTCGTGATCATGGTCACTAGCCTCGGCACCAAAGCACGCCTCGGCCATGCCTCGCATGGCCAATCCCTTCGCAGCAGCGTGTCGATGATGCACCTCTCCTTGGCGCTGAACTTCAACGCCACTGCTGGTCTCGGCCCCGTCCACAACAGCTCGTCCGCTCGCTACATCTTCCACCGCCGTCTCGCGGGTCCACCTTCTCCTAGCTCTCCGGAGCACTCAGGCCACTCTCGGCCATTCCCCGGCTGCTCTGCGCCGGACCGGTCTCCACCTCCGGTTGCTCAACACCGTCTGGTGGGCCCTTAGCTTCACCATCTGGTGAGTCTCTCAGCCGCTTTCTCTCGGCTGTCTTCGCTCAGCCGGCCTCTCTCAGCCGTGCTACCTCAGCTGCTTTCTCTCAGCAGCACTCTCTCCGCCACTCTTCGCTTGCTCTGTTGACAAGTGGCTGAGTTCTGACCGTAGCTGCTGCAATCACCTGCCGCATTTTCGTGGCGGACAAGGTGCATCTCCACTGCCCCAACTCCATCTCAGCGCGCCACAGATCCTACTTCAGTCAGTGCAGTGTGCTTGCTGCCTTCACATCGGCTGCGGCAACAGCTTTCTCAGGCCCTCACGCTGGCGGACAACGACGACGTTCCCTTGTGGGTGCGTATGCTCGACCACGGCTACTGGCAGGACGACGTTGACGCTGAACGTGAAGGTGAAAGGGAGGAGATTGATCCTCAAGTCTACACCCCAGACGACCTCCCACCGTCGCCGACACACTCACCTAGAATGCAACCCTCCAGCAGCCCCCAGGCTGCTGACCCTGCTGCTACACCTTCGTCTGCCCCTCTTCCTACCGCAACAGGATCCGCTGAGGCGTCTACCGCACCTGAGGTTCGCGGCGTCATCCCCGTTCTCCCCGTGCAGACTGACTCAATAGGCTTGGCTGGTGCTATCCTTGACGCTGCGGCTGGTGCTGCCGCAACCTTTGCAGCAACAGTTAGAGCCTGCCGAACCCCCGCATAGACAGCCGTTGGCCGAGCAGCTGAGGCATACGCACAGACAGCCGCCTCCCTCACCCTACTGGCAGCTGCTGTTGCCAACATTGCCACACAGATCACAGCAGCAGCGGCATCCATCGCCACCGCGGCCTCCACGGCAGCAGACGCCACCTCCAGCTCCATCGGCTCCATCAGAGCATCTACCGCATCCGCAGTGCTGACACCTACTGGTGCTCCTCGTGACGCTACATCACCCATCACCACCGGTGTTCTTGTGGCATCGGCCTCCGCTGCAGTTGCTGGAGCCACTGCGACAGGGTTTCTCTATCTCACCGTGGCGGTTGCAGGGTGGGTGGTTGTCCTGTTCTCTTCAGCTGCCGCTGTGGTGCCGCCACTCTTCACTCTTCTCCCACGTCACTAGTGCGGTGAGCAGTGCATACCCATTCACCCCTTGCTCTCCTTGCACTCTTCACTCTTCTCACTCACTCCTCTTCCAGACTTGATTCTATCGCTTCCATGATGCCTGCCCCAGAGGAGACTACAGAGGCCCTCCAGGCCGCTCTTAGTGAGGCGCAGGCCGAGCGCCGTAAGGTAGAGGATGAGCTTCAGCGGGGGCAGGAATCAAGGGATGAGTTCGTTGCTGCCATTGCCACCCTAGTTCTTGAGCGACTGCGTGCCATTCCCACTTTCGCTGCAGCGCTCCCTGCCACAGAGTCTGGCTCCGCAGACTCATCTACTCCCGCTGGTGGTGCTGTTGCCAACTCATCCTCTCCCTCTCTCTCCGCAGCAGCCTTTGCTCGTCCTATGCTCCCAGCTCGGCAAAAAGACTTTGAAACTCCACCACCTCAATTCACCTCCAAACTCACTTTCACCTCCTGGGAGACACGCTTCAGCGCGTGGACCCAGGGTGAACTCCTCTGGCAGTACTACTCGCCTGCAAAGTTGCCGTTTTTGCCGCAGCCTACAGAGGCAGCTCGCGCAGTGCGGGCACTCATCAACAAAGGCCCAGAGAGTCTCCTTGACGATATTGGTACGTACAATGCTGACCCCTCCCGCGGCACACCGGCTGACCCCGTCGGTGCCTACGCACTCATCCGCCGTCGTAAAACTGTGATTGGCCACGCGGCTCAGAGCGCCCTCACGGTACAATTCAACACCCTGTAGATGCGCTCTGATGAAACAGTAGATGAGTATTGGGCACACAGCCTGCGTCTGTTGCGTGACCTTGGCAAGGCCGCTCCTGGCCCTCTCTCTTCCTGTCTCTTCATTGTGGCCGGTCTCATTCCCGAACTATCGGATCTGTACCTCCACGTCTCTCAGTCCGAACTTGAGTGTCTTGCCTCTGAGCCTGTTCTTGCTGACTCTCCACCTGGGATCGGACCTCTCTTTGACTTCACCGCCTCACGTCTCACCGATTGGTGGAATGCTCTGCAAAACAAGCGCATGCACCGAGTTGCATTAGCTACTGTCACCACCTCTACCTCTTCCTCTNTTGGGCACGCAGCCTGCGCCTGTTGCGTGACCTTGGCAAGGCCGCTCCTGGCCCTCTCTCTTCCTGTCTCTTCATTGTGGCCGGTCTCATTCCCGAACTATCGGATCTGTACCTCCACGTCTCTCAGTCCGAACTTGAGTGTCTTGCCTCTGAGCCTGTTCCTGCCGATTCTCCACCTGGGATTGGACCTCTCTTTGAATTCACCGCCTCACGTCTCACCGATTGGTGGAATACTCTGCAAAACAAGCGCATGCACCGAGCTGCATTAGCTGCTGTCACCACCTCTACCTCTTCCTCTTCTGCCACAGTCTCTTCCTCCTCTTCCTCGACGCAGGCAGCAGCGCACTCCACGCAGGGTGCCTCCCGCGGTGGGGGTGGTGGATCCGGTTGTGGTGGCGGTCGCGGAGGCAAGGATCGTGGGGGTGGCCGCGGTGGCAAAAACTTCGTTCCCACTGCCGACGTCACCTGTTGGAACTGTGGCGCCTCTGGTCATTCCGCACCAAAGTGTCCTGCCCCTCGTGACGATGCCCATCTTGCCTCATCCATGCGCGTCCACTAGGCCTGCACAGGGGCATGCAGTGCCTCGTCGGCAGCTGCTGCAGTTACTGTCGCCTCCTCCTCATCGTCCCCCACTGCCTCAGCCCTCTCCACCACCTCTGCCCCTCTTCACCACGTACCTTCAGCTCCCAGCCCCTGGGGCTGGACTCCTCCTCCTTCAGGCCCTCCGTACTACGGTCTCCCATCCTCTCACTACCACGTACCCCACTGGACCCGTGACGATGGGCACTTCTCTGACCGCTCCTCCGACCGTTCCTTGGAGCGCTCCTCTGATCGCCGTGATGAGGAGCGCACTCTCGAGCGTCAACTGGCGGAACTTCTTCGCCTTCGCTCTCAGGGAGGTGAGAGTGTGAGTGGCCAGTGTCGTGTGTCTGTCTGTGAGTCTGAGGCCACCCTTCGCGGTGCCACCTCTGGTCGGGTTCAGGGTGACATGCCTGATGACTGTGTCTGGATTGAAGAATGGCAGTCGCGCACACTTCCCATACGTCTTGGTTCCTCGTCCTCTTCCTCTGCCTGCGGAAGTGTTGCTGTCTGTCTTGTTCTCCCCTCCAGTCGTGCCTCTCCCGGCCTCTGGATCATTGACTCCGGCGTCACCCATCACATGACCTCCTGTTGTTCCTCCTTCGTCTCTCTCGGTCCCGTTCAGTCTGTCCGCTCTGTTCGCACTGGCTCCGGCCAGCTGCTTCCTGTGCAAGGTGTTGGTGTTGTCCGTTTTGTCGGCCCTGGTGGCACTTTCTACCTGTCTGATGTGTTGTACGTGCCTGACCTGGAAGTCAGTCTACTATCTGTGACCACCCTTGACGACCAGGGCATGGATTTCTCCTCCAGCCGTGGCCTTGCCTTTATCTCTTTGCGCTCGTCTGGCCGTGTTGTCCTTCGTGGCGTGCGGTGTGATCGCTTGTTCCGTATTCCGCTCACGCTCCCCTCGTCTTCCGCTGCCTCTGCTCTGGTGCACGTCACTCACTCCTTGTCTCCTGACCATGCTGATCTTTTGTACCGCCGCCTTTGTCACATTCACACCGCTGCCATTCAGCGTCTCCTGCGCCTGCAGCCTGCTCTCGGCCTTGACCCTGCCACATTCGCGCCTCCCTGCACGTCCACCTGTCTTGACTGTGCAAGCGGTAAAATGCACCGTTATCCCTTTTCCACCTCTGAGTCCACCACGACGCAACCCCTTGACCTGGTCCATGCTGATGTCATGGGTCCCGTGTCCCACAACTTCCTTGGTGGCCTTGGCCGCTACGTCCTGTGCCTGACTGATGACTTCTCTCGCTACCATTGGGTTTTTGCCCTTCGCCACAAGAGCGATGTCACTGAGGTTCTTGAGTCCTGGCTCCCGCAGGCTGAACGTGCTTGTGGGCGCCCCTTGCGCGTCTTTTGCAGCGATCGTGGTGGTGAGTTCTTTGGTCCCACCTCTCGTTTCCTTGAATCCCGTGGTATCCGCCTTGAGTCCTCTGCTCCCTACACACCCCAACAAAATGGGGTCTCCGAGCATTGGAACCGCACCCTTGCAGATGGTGTACGCTCTCTTCTCTCTGCTTCTGGGCAGTCCCCCCTCTTTGCCTTCGAAGCCATGTACTACATGACATGGGTCTGGAACCGTGATCCCCACGACCCTCTTCCTCACACGGTCACTCCCTTTGAGCGCTGGACTGGGCACCATGCTGATCTCCGTCTTGCCCGTGTCTAGGGGTGTCTTGCCTCTGTGTTGGTGCCCTCTGACCAACGTGACGGTAAGCTCTCCCCTCATGGTCGCCTCTGTCTCTTCCTGGGCATCTCTCCCTTCTCGAAAGCGTGGCGCTTTTGGGATCCCTCTCGGTGCCGTGTCATTGAGTCTCATGATGCTCTTTTCTTTGAACACCTCTTTGAGCGCGATTCTCCGGGCTTCTGTGGCTCCCTCTCTCCGCCCTCTCCGGGTGGGGGTGGTCCTCTGCCCCCTGGGTCCTCTGTTCTCCCGTCTGGGCGTCCCTCGTCACCCTCGATCCTCTCATCTCCCGAGTCGAGCTCTGTCCTGCCGTCCTCTCCCTCTCAGTCCTCTTCTCCTTCTGAGCCCTCTCCTTCTCTGAGCGCGCATTCCCCTCAGCTGTCTCCTGCCACGGTCTCGCCCGCATCCTCTGCATCACCCCCTGGCGCTGTCTCTCCTCCGCTCGTTCTCTCTCCGCCATCTGAACCGTGTGCTCCCGACCCCACAAACTCTCCGCCCCCGTCTGTCCAGCCGCGTCCTGTCTCTTCATCCTCGCGTGCACCGTCCATCCTGTCAACCGGCCTGAGGCGAACGGACTAGAAAACAGGGCCGACACAATAGCACCTGCCGTCCGCTCCTAGCATTTCAGCTAGGAGAAGATATCACCCTCAGGATCACGGTTCCACACTGAGCAGTTCCTAGACAATCACTTGCTAGCAACTGTGTCCACTTAACACTTGGTCACTTTCGCGCGAGGTGCTAGTCAAAGACTAACTCCTGGGGCTTAGACCAACCAGTGTCTTCTTTATACTGTTCCTTAGTTGGACAACTCTGTGAGGAGCATCTAAGGCCAGATTGTGTAATTAGAATGAGGAATGAGCCTGGTACATATAGTCCTAGGCCTGGCTTCTAAGGTGTGTGGGTAGTGGCACTTTTTGGGTGGTCACTCCACACCACCTCACCAGTCCGCCAAATGGCGCATCCACTGACCGCCAAGTGGCACACTCTCCTCATGCATGGAGAAATGTCTAAGAAACTTCCCCTGTGCTAGAAAGGTAAAAAACCTTCTGCGCACATCAAGACTCGATCGTAGGACCTGTTGTTCCTAAGTCCAAGATGCTATCCGTTGTGCTACACTTCTGGTGTCTCACTTGGACTTGCACCATGAACAAGGTTTGGGGGACTTAATCCTAGGGAGCAGTGCATGCCCAACCTGTCCGTCAACCCATAGCAGTGGCCATGGGGCATAGAAGAACAACAATCTCTCCCTTGCACCTTAGGCCACCTGCTGTGGTAGTTTTCTTCGGCACGAGCCTGTAGCTCTAGGTTGTGTTTGTGCACGTCAACTTTCTTGGTCTTTAGTTCTCATCTCTTGCATCCACCATGCCGACTCCTCGAGCACCTGCAACATGCAAGTCGCTGTCTAGCGGCTTTGTCAGGAAGTCCGCAAGCATTTTCTTGGTTGTGACGTGCTCCAGTTCCACGAAACCCTTGGCGACAAGGTCACGTGAGTAGTGGTACCGAATATCAATGTGCTTTGTACGCCGGGAGATCATGTCGTCCTCTGCCATAGCGATGGCACTTTGGTTGTCGATGCGGATGACCGTTGCTTCCTCTTGTGGTGCCTTGATCTCACCAAGCAAACTGCGAAGCCANGAGACCGCACCACCGTTGAGAAGACAGACAAACCCTGAGGTGGACTTCCTGTCATCAATCCGTCCTCCCCAGTCCGCGTCACTGTAGCATGTCATTCGCAGCAAGTCTGATCCTTCAAGACCTCCAAACCGAAGTCCAACGTGCCGAGTCTTTTTGAGGTAGCGAAAAATTCGCTTCACAGCTTGCCAATGTTCTGGCCCAGGGTTGGCCACAAACCTGCTCACCTGACCCACGGCATAAGCAATGTCAGGTCGCGTTCCCACCATCGCGTACATGAGGCTCCCAACGGCGGACTGGTACGGAATGGTTTGCATCTCCCGCCGGTCTGCCTCGTTGCTTGGTGACATGGAGGAGGAGAGCTTGCAGTCGGA
>SZWC01006011.1:104787-133869 GCA_023375785.1 Penium margaritaceum | reverse complement strand
GGCATGGGGGTGCTGACGGGTTTGCAGTCCTCTATGTTGTAGCGCTTCAATACGTCCATGATGTACTTGGTCTGGTTGAGCTCGATGGTGCCTGCTTTGCGGTTGCGGTGAACAGCAATCCCGAGGTAGTACTCGAGAGGTCCCATGTCCTTCATCTTAAACCTGCTGGCCAGATTTTTCTTGAGGTCCGTAAGGGCCTCCTGCGAGGAAGAACACATGATGAGATCGTCCACGTACAATGCCACGAGCAGCAAGCCACGTTTGTCCTCCCGCACATAGACGCTGGGGTCATTCCTGCAATGTGCAAAGGAGATCTCAGCCATGAAGCTGTCCATCTCCTTGTACCAGATCCGTGGGGCCTGTTTCAGCCCGTACAACGCCTTCACCAACTTGCACACCTTACCCTCGGGTGCTTTGACACCTTCCGGCACCTCCATTAGCACCTCCTTGTCGAGCTTCCCATAAAGGAAAGCTGTCTTCACATCCATTTGGTGGATCTCAAGGTCTTTGGCGGCAGCGACGGCAAGCAGGGACCTGATTGAGGCAAACGTGACAACCGGTGCGAAGGTCTCATCGTACTCAGACCCTGCGCGCTGTGAGAATCCTTTCGCCACGACCCTTGCCTTGTACTTGTCGATGCTATCATCTTGCTTCCGCTTCAAACTGAGCACCCACTTTGAGCCCACCACGTGAGCGTTAGCGGGTCTGTCCACCAGCACCCATGTGCCATATTCTTCGATGGACGCGAGCTCGCTGTCCACCGCCTCCTTCCACTTGGCCGCATCGGGCCTTGCCAGCGCCTCAGCCACAGTGAGCGGCTCTCCCTGAGCCAAACAGGACCAGCTCAGTCCAGTCCAGCTTCCGATGTCAGCGTCGTACTTTGGAGTTTGTTTTCTTTTTCGTGTGCCGCGACGTTGCATTGCTGGTGGATCTGTGCAATGCTGTTGCTCCTGTGCTGCAGGCTGCCCTGTAGTTAAGTTTTCTTCTTTTGAAGAGCCACTGGCCTCCGAGCTGTTTTCAGAGGCCTCGGACGTCTCCGACTCTGTATCAGAGCTCGCCGCTGCGTCAGCCTGCGCAGCCGCTCTTCCTGCCACACCACTATTCTTCACGGCCTGCTGTACTGGCACCAGTTGCCAGTTTTTGGGAGCTTGATCTCCTGACTCCAGCAGCACCAACCACTCTCCCTGTTTTGGAGCTTGCGTGGGATCAAGCATCTCTTCCTTGCCTGGTTTCCTTTCGTCAAAGGTTACGTCTCGGCTGGTGATGAGTCTTCTTCCTGCCAGGTCCCACAGGCGGTAGGTCTTGTGGGCCGTCTCATAGCCCACCATAACGCACTTTCGCGCTCTTGCATCCAGCTTGCCGGCACCCTCGCCCGCCTGGACCTTTGCCCATGCGGTGCAGCCGAATACTTTCAGGTGTGATGCGTCCGGCTTCGTCCCTGACCAAACTTCTTGTGGCATCATCTGTTGCTTTCCCTTCTTCTTTCCGCGTCTGCCCAGAGCAGCCGCAGGAGTCAGGTTGACGAGATAGCATGCCGTTCTTGTCGCTTCCGCCCAGAACCGCAGTGGAAGCTTTGCATCAAAGAGCATGCTATGCACCATGCCGAGGATGGTCTGATTCATCCGTTCGGCAACACCATTGCTCTGCGGCGTGTAAGGCGTTGTGGGTTGGTGGCTGATCCCATGTTGCCTCAACCAGCCCTTGCATGCCTCGCACTCTCCACCGTTGGCGCTTCGCATCGCTTTGACTTTCTTTCCGGTCTGCCGCTCCACCATGGCGACAAACTCCTGCAACTTTTCTCTGACCTCTCCCTTTGCTTTGAGGAAGAAGATCCACACCTTGCGGCTGTGGTCATCTATGAAGGTCAGAAAACACTTGCTACCACCATTTGACGCCGTGCGAAAGGGTCCGCACACGTCGGTGTGAATGAGGTCAAGGGCTGATTCTGCGCGGCGACCATTACGCTCAAAGCGTGTTCGCTTGGTCTTGCCTTGGAGGCAAGGTTCACACAGGCTGCCACATCCAACCGCATCCTTCTTGCAACCATCCATGCCACGGACCAGCTGTTGTTGCTGGATGACTTGGAGTGTGCTGTTTGCCACATGCCCAAAGCGTCTATGCCACAGATCAGCGTCTTCNCTGGCCTGAGCAGCGCCGCTCCTTTTTCTGGAGGCGTGCTCTGTGCCATCATGTTGGTAGCTTCTTTGCCACCCTTTTTGTTGCCTTTGTTCCCACCGCTTCCGCTGTCTTCCTTCTTTGGCGACCTGCACTCTCTTGCCCAGTGCCCAGGTTTGCCGCAGTTGTGGCAGTTACCCTGTCGCTTGGGAGCCTTGCCGCCATTGTTGCCTCCGCCACCACCGCTTCCGCTGCTGCCTTTCTGACCAGAGGCTGACCCTTTGCTCCCGCGGCCACCGTAGCGTGCGGCATAGGCTGAGAAATTAGCCTCACTTCCGCTGCGGCGCATGGCCTCGTTTCGCACGTACTCAGACACTGCCGTGTACGTCAGGTCGTCCTCCTTCCAGCCGCCCATGACGGTGATCATCGGGCTCCAGCTCTCCGGTAGCGCCATGAGGAGAATCATGGCTTGCATGTTCTCGTCAAGGTCCCAGTTCATCTGGCGAGCCTCGCCAAGGAGTCCTTCAAACTCCTGTAGGAAATCGGGGATTGATTCGCCCTCATTCACCCGCATGCTGATCAGCCGTTGTAGGATGAATAATCTGTTCGCAAGGGAGGTGGATTGGTGCACGCGCTTGAGCTTGTCGTAAGCTTCGGAAGCCAGCGTGTACCCGGCAATGATGGGAACATACTTCTTAGCAATCGCGTTGCTGAGGAATGACATGGCAATGTCATTTCGATCCATCCATGCCTCATGCTCGGATGTGCCTTCCGCGGGAACCTGCTCCTCTCCCTTCAGTAGTTTGATGAAGCCGCGCACTTTCATCGCCAGCTCGAACTGCCATCTCCAAAGGGGGAAGTCAATCCCCTCAAAAATGGGGATTCCTCCCAAGGGTCCAAGACCTTGCGGCAGTGACATAGCACTCACATTTGCTCCAGTGGTCTGCCCTGTGGTAGCCACTGTTGAGTTTGAGGACTGCCCTGCGGCAGTCCCCACTCCTCCTGATGGGTCAACCATTTTTGTTGCCCTTATCTTCTTCCCACGTCTCTGCTGCGTCGAGGCCGATGTAGGCTGATGTTAGCTGATGTCTGCTACCGGTTTTAGGATGCAGATCTGTTGCTTACCCCTTCAGCCGATGTTCACCTGCAGACAGAGAAGATATCTACACCAACACACCCAGGGTCTTGCCACCAAGGGCAGAGCTTGTCCTGGTTGGGACTCAAGGGTCGTGCCTCCAAGGGCAGAGCTTTTCCTTGGTCCCTGTGTGCTGAGTGCAGACCAAGCCGTTGAAGTTGATGAAGCTGATGGAGCTGATGGAGCTGATGGAGCCGGCGTGCGCACCTAGAGAGAGCGTACCAGAGTTGAGCGAAGCGTGCCTTACAACTGGTCAGTGTGGGCCCATA
The DNA here is from genome assembly GCA_023375785.1 of Penium margaritaceum. Lineage (NCBI taxonomy): Eukaryota > Viridiplantae > Streptophyta > Zygnematophyceae > Desmidiales > Peniaceae > Penium > Penium margaritaceum. Next base: position 130,350 of record SZWC01006011.1, on the reverse strand, counting down.
ACCCTTTGTCAACCGGCCTGAGGCGAACGGACTAGAAAACAGGGCCGACACAATAGCACCTGCAGTCCGCTCCTAGCATTTCAGCTAGGAGAAGATATCACCCTCAGGATCACGGTTCCACACTGAGCAGTTCCTAGACAATCACTTGCTAGCAACTGTGTCCACTAAACACTTGGTCACTTTCGCGCGAGGTGCTAGTCAAAGACTAACTCCTGGGGCTTAGACCTACCAGTGTCTTCTTTATACCGTTCCTTTGTTGGACAACTCTGTGAGGAGCATCTAAGGCCAGATTGTGTAATTAGAATGAGGAATGAGCCTGGTACATATAGTCCTAGGCCTGGCTTCTAAGGTGTGTGGGTAGTGGCACTTTTTGGGTGGTCACTCCACACCACCTCACCAGTCCGCCAAATGGCGCATCCACTGACCGCCAAGTGGCGCACTCTCCTCATGCATGGAGAAATGTCTAAGAAACTTCCCCTGTGCTAGAAAGGTAAAAAACCTTCTGCGCACATCAAGACTCGATCGTAGGACCTGTTGTTCCTAAGTCCAAGATGCTATCCGTTGTGCTACACTTCTGGTGTCTCACTTGGACTTGCACCACGAACAAGGTTTGGGGGACTTACTCCAAGGGAGCAGTGCATGCCCAACCTGTCCGTCAAGCCATCGCAGTGGCCATGGGGCATAGAAGAACAACACATCCCACCGGTGTCACCCTACACCGGTGGAGGACGCCTCCGGGCGCTTCCTTCCCAGTCTCATCCAGTAGTCTCTGGTGATCCTGGTCTTCGCACCCTCGGTCTCGTTTCCTCTGCTCTGTCCACTGCGGCGTCTGTCGTCCACCCCAGCACGGGACTTGGATACTCTCTTCTTGAGGAGTTCCATTCCGCCCTGTCGTCCTCTGTGGCTGGGTACATTGCATCGTGCTTTGCTACAGCCGGTCTCTTGCCTCTGCCGCCTGAGCCCCTGACTGTACAGGCAGCTCGCACGGCCCCCGACTCACCGCTGTGGGAGAAGGCCATGAAGGCCGAGCATGATGCACTCGCTGAGCACGACGTGTATGAGCTCGTGGATCTCCCACCTGGTCGCAAGGCCGTCGCAGCTAAGTGGGTGTACCACCGCAAACTCAATCCTGACAACACAATTGAACGATACAAAGCACGCCTCACCGCAAAGGGGTTCTCTCAGATCCCTGGTGTCGACTTTGATGAAACTTTCGCCCCAGTTGGTCGCTACACCACGGCCAGAGCCCTCTTGGGCCTAGTCGCTCAGCACGACTGGGAGCTTGAGCAAATGGACATCAGCAATGCCTTTCTCCATGGTAGATTGGATGAGGAGATCTACATGGTGCAGCCACCCAGCTTCTCAGATGGAACGAACCGGGTATGGCGCCTGCGCAAGGCTCTCTACGGTCTGAAACAGTCCCCACGGTGTTGGAACCAAGAGATCACGGCTACCCTTGAAAAGGGTGGGTACAAACGAAGTCCTGTGGACCCTACCTTGTTTCTCAGTGGTCCCACCAAGCCACTTGTCGCCATCCTCGTCTACGTGGATGACCTTCTCATTGCCTCTCCTGATACCGCCTCTGTCAGGGAGGTCAAGGATCTGCTTCAGTCAACATACAAGATGAAGGACCTTGGTCCTGCTCTAGTCTTTCTTGGCATGGAGTTGGAACGTGACCGCAAGCGACGTACCTTGCACGTCCATCAGGCTGCATACGTACGCAGCCTGGGGGAGCGATTCTCCCCACTCCTCACATCCATCCCCACTGCATCCATTCCCATGAAACCCGCTGGCCAGTCCTTACTGAAGTCTCGGGAGGTGTCCACACTAGGGGAGACGGTCGATGTGACCGACTACCTCAGGGTCATTGGCCCATTGATGTATCTCGCCACCACCACTCGCGCTGATGTGGCGTTTGCTGTGAACTTCCTTTCCCAGTTCTCCCAGTGTCCCCGTGAGCACCATCTTGAGGCAGCATTGCGGGTTATGCGCTATGCCCTCTCCACCCCCCGCATCGGACTGTACTCTCGTGCACAACCCTCTGTGGTGGTGGACGGCTTTATAGACAGTGACTGGGCGCATGACATCGACGCTCGCAGCCGAACAGGCCACATCTTTCTTGTCGGTGGCACTGTAGTCTCCTGGAAGAGTGGCAAGCAAGGATGTGTTGCGCGCAGTACCGTTGAGGCTGAGTATGTTGCACTTGGAGCAGGCACATGTGAGGCTGTCTGGCTATGTCGCTTGCTACAGCAACTGCGTGTGCCTATTCATTGCATCACTCTACGCTGTGACAACCAAAGCACAAAGGCCATTGATGAGAACAGCGGCATGCATCATTCACGCACTAAGCACATCAATGTGGAGCACCATTTTGTTCGCGAGTGCATTGCTGCAGGCGTTGTCCAGGTTGCTTGGGTGGACACACGGTCTCAGAGAGCTGACTTCCTCACGAAGGCCCTCAGTCGTAATGTGTTTAAGAGTGCAGTCCATTCTGTTGGTCTCATCTGTCCACATGATCCAGGCTGATTGGTTGACTGTTTGGTGCCAGCATGTTTTTATCACCTCTCGTGATCTCACTTGTGTTGCTCTTGTGTGTATGGGTTGATTGGCTGCGGGGCATGGGGGAGTGTTGAAGTTCGTTTGCCACTCACAACTCTGTGCCCTCTTGCTCCTCACACACTGTGCATCCACTTGTACAGATTGAATGACATGGCCCTACCTGGGGAAGCAACTGACGTGACGGCTCTGGCAGAAGTCGTTGGCACCCGCCTGCAGCTGCCACAACTTTACCCCGGGGCTTCTCTTGAGACTCATGTGGCCATTGTCTGACACACTATGCCTCTTAGGACTCTGTGATGCGGTAGATGCTAGGGCCCGTACATCTTAATTGCCGTGTCCTGCATCATGTTGCTTGCCTTTGAGTGTTTTCCGGGGGAGCTGCATTTCCTGGGTGCTGATCCTTAGGGGGCCACCTTGCCGGGTTCACCCGTGCACTGGTGAGTAGCCGCCGCTTCGGTTTTTATGCCGAGCGGTCGGGCTCGACCCCCGGGTGGCGGTGTGTGCTCGCTTGGGTGTGATGCCCGTGGCGAGTGCACGCTCACCGGTTGCTAAGTGCCGCTCGCTCCCTCTCACTCTTTGTCTTGGTTGTACCGAGCTAAGTGAAGCAAGCATTCCGCATCCATGGCGTCGCATGTCTTTTGCACGTTCCTGCTTGCCATCACACGCGTGACCTAGGATGGTTCCTAGCAACTACAATCATCATAAAGTCTGGGCATTCTGCAATCGTGTTCTACGTTAGAGACATTAGAGCGCTGCCAGCTGGCCTATCGGCACAAGCCTAATGTTATCCAAGTGGCATTCGCAATATTGATGGAATTGGGAGGCCACTGTGAGACTTAAACGTGTCCTCGCATCAGAGCGCAACTTGGTTTGCATCGCAGCCATGTTGATTTACTCTTCTACATAGATGCATTTGTGCGGAGACCAGTGTTGACTGACCATGGAGATTATCGTCAGTCAACACTCCCACAACAACACGAATGAGAAAATGAAGGGAACCCCTTTGGCATCATACTATGTGAGACACACACTGTTAAAGCTTGAAAGAGCAGAAGTTGAGAATGGAGTTGGAACAAACAAGAAACACAAGTGTAGGGATATACTCTTGCCCACATGCGCGCATGAAAGCACACAAGTCCAACCACTCAATCGTAAGAGGAGAACTAATGCGAAGGAACAAGGTGTTGGTTTTTGTCTCACATCTCTCACTTGTACTCTGTTGTGTCCTCCCGGCTTGCGAACATCGGCGTGCAGATGACTGACGGCGAGACGCGACGCTGATGGAGTGTCGCCCGGTGGAGCCGACGCACGCTGAGCCTACACGCAGCTTGCTGGAGCCTCCTCCCTCCTTCGTGCTCAGCTCCATCGACAGACCTCCTAGGCAGTCGTGCAGCCGGCAGGCACTGTCACTGCATTTGGTTGTCTCCACATCTCCAGCACCACGTTTGACTGTGTTGCTGCATTCACAGTGCTATGTCATGTCGAGGGTCCAAGTTTCATGATTTTCTGACATTGTTGGCACCGGGGGTCAGCGTAGACGCTGCCTGGGTTTAGGCAGCCATAACTCCTCACAGCTAATTTTCTAGCTGATTCTGACCACACGACTGCATTCGCAGCGTGCGTTTTATGGTATGGTCCAGTTTTCAAGCAAAACGAATGACGCCCGGGTTTTGGGCTGTCGGCCGTCTGGCACGGCTCACCGAGAAAACCCTGCCTGCCAGAAAATAGGTCTATTTTCTGATTTCCTGGTTAGCTGAGTAACAAGTTCTACAGAGATGGGGGGGAGCTAGAACTGGGAGGGGTCTCCCATTGTTGCTCATTCTTCATTCCTAATCAGTCACTTCCAGTTTCTAGCTGCTTTCTGGCGCTAGCACTGGCGCGCGCGTTTCTGAGTAACAAATACAGAGCACTCAGACTTAGACTCTAGAGCGGTAGACTGAGGGGGCAGCAGACTAAGCAACGAGCGTGGAAGCCCGCATACTGCATCAACAACGCGACTGCCCCAACCTGCGCTCTAGCATAGCTTCCAGCTCAAGGTAGAGCGTATGAGGGTCCTCGGGCACAAATCGCCATGAATCGGTGCCAAGCTACACGGAGTCGGAACTCAAGAGAGAGAAAAACGCAACAAGGAACACGAATCACGGGTTGGCGTAGTGAACCGTGTGGGGAGCGATAGAGCGAGCAGCGAGCTCGCTATTGCACGTTGCTCGATTCACAGGTGGATCGAACCACAACATCCTACAAATAGTTTGCTCTGTATTTTCTCAGAGTGCATCCTGCGAGAACTACGTACGAGCGAGGACCCTGTTAAGGCTATGTGAGGCAAGCATGTCAAATGTCATGCATGTGTCTGGGCATAAGCACACGTGAAGAACTGTGCATCTCGTAGGCCCAATGATCGTCAGAGGGCACCACGTGGCTCCACATGGGGTATCATCCACTGTAGAATCTCAGCATCCATTGTTGGTCAGTCACTTGCACAAGAGAGGGGAGTGTGCAGCGAGGCCAGAGGTCACCACGTCGTACTGACACAGAAACCAACACTCCCCCATGACCCACAGCCGACCGCACAGTGGCACTCACAGCGACAACAACAACGTCACGAGAAGTGACATACGACTGTACAGGCACTGGCACAACAGATCAACCAGGAGCATCACACGCGCAAGACAGCCCAACAGCATGCACTGCCGCCTTGAAGGCGTTGCTGTTGAGTGCCTTTGGGAGGAAGTCAATCCGCTGTTGTTTGGTGTCAACCCACACGATCTCGACATTGCCTGCAGCCACACGCTCATGCAAAAAATAGTGTTCAACATTGATGTGCTTTGTGCGAGTGTGATGCATTCCATCATGCTCAGCCTTTGTGCCTTTGTGCCTTTGTGCTTTGGTTGTCGCAGCGCAACGTGATGCAACAGATGGGAATGCACAGTTGCTGTAGCAAGCGGCACAGCCAAACGCTCTAGCAAGTGCCTACACCAAGCGCAACGTACTCAACCTCACTAGAGCTCTGTACCACACAACCTTGTTTCCTACTCTTCCACGAGATCGATGTCCCATCGACAAGGAAGATATAGCCCGTGCGACTGCGGGCATCCACACCATGCGCCCAATCACTGTCAGTGTATCCATCGACCACCACTGACGGTTGTGCTCGGTAAGAGAGACCGACGCGAGCGGTAGAGAGCGCATACCTGATGACTCGCAGTGCTGCCTCCATGTGTCGCACTCTCGGGCACTATGAGAACTACGCCAGAAATTTCATTGCGAAGGCGACGTCTACTCGTGTGGTGGTAGCCAGGTACATTAAAGACCCTATGACTCACAGGTAGTCAGTCACGTTGACTGGCTCCCCCAGCTTTGACACATCCAGTGTTTTTAGCAGCCGCTGCCCGGCAGGGGTCATCGGTGTGGACGCACTGGGTGTAGCCTCAAGAAGGGAGGCAAATCGCTCCTCCAGGCTCCTAATGTACGCAGCCTAGTGGACATGCAGAGTACGATGAGCACGGTCACGCTCAAGCTCCATGCCTAGGAAGACACGAGCTGGTCCCAGGTCTTTCATTTTGTACGTCGACTGCAATAGTGACTTGAGAGACGCCACTGTCGATTGACGCGGAGACACGATCAGCAGATCGTCATCATAGATGAGGACGGCGGCAAATGGTGTGGACGGTGGGGTCACAAAGAGGGAAGGATCTACCGTGCTCTGTTGGTACACCCCTTTCTCAAGAGTGGAGGTGATTTCCTGATTCCAGCACTGTGGAGATTGCTTGAGGCCGTAGAGAGCCTTACGCAGTCTCCAGACCCATCGGAAAACCTTGGGGGCTGGGCCATGTAGATCGTTTCCTCCAAGCGTCCGTGCAGGAAGGCGTTGTTGACATCCATCTGCTCGAGTTCCCAGTCATAGTGTGCAACGAGACTGAGAAGTGCGCGAGCAGTGGTGTAGTGTCCGACAGGGGCAAATGTCTCGTCAAATTCAACACTAGGGACTTGGGAAAACCACTTGGCGGTAAGACATGCCTTGTATTTGTCGAGCTCACCATTGAGCTTGTACTTCCGGCGGAAGACCCATCGGACGTCGACGGCCTTGCGGCTTGGGGATAGATCAACCAATTCGTACACATCATGATTTCCTAGAGCTTTGAGCTCATCCTGCATGGCAGCCTCCCATTGCTGTGATTCAGGTGATGTACGTGAATGTCGGACTGTTGTGGGATTAGGGGATGGGGGCGACACAGCAGCGGTCATAAGACACTCCGCGACACTACCAAGAAGAGCGACTTCGAGGGCTCGCTCATGCTCCGTCATGAGCAGCGTATATCCAAGGGCAGAGCTGGGGTGGACAACCCCTGTGGCCAGGCCTAAGGCATCCATGCCGGTCGGCAAGGCAGGATGAGACTGAGACAAACGGGGGTTGGGTGCCGAGATGCTTGCAGAGCGAGTAGGGAGAGCACGGAGGCGTCCGCCACGAAAAAAGGGCGAGATAGGCGCAGGGCCGGGAGGCCCACCAGGTGGAGAGGGAGTAGGAGATGGTGGACTGGGCACGGTCGAGTTGTGCGGACTGGAGGGGTCAGCGGAGGAGTGCAACGGAGACACCTTCTCAAGCGAGGGAAGAGGTGATGAATCAAACGGGGAAGCAGGAGGAGTGAGGGACAGTGTCTGAGGGGACCAAGAGGAGGAATCAGGGGAGGCAAAGGAGGACGACTGGGGAGGCAACGAGGGTGAAGGTTGCATGGAAGGGACAACAACGGGAACTGCAAGGACAATAGGAATCACAGGGCCGACCTCCTCCCGCAACTGAGAGAGCGGCAGCAGGGAGGCATCAGACGAAGGGTGACGCAGGTCACGGAGAAAGATGGACTCGAAAAAAAGAGCATCACGAGACTCAACGACACGCTGGCACTCTCAATCCCAGAAGCGCCAGGATTTGGAGTGGGCAGACACACCCAGGAAGGGGCACAAACACCCACGTGGGGAGAGCTTCCCATCACGGAGGTCCTCGGGAAGCCAGAAATACGCAATGCAATCCCAGACACGAGCGAGGCAAAGATCGGCACGAGTGCCAAACCAACGCACAAATGGGGTCACTGTGCATGGGAGGGGACCGTAGGGTACACGGTTCCAAATCCAGGTCATGTAGCTCATCGCCTCAAAGGCGAAGAGAGAGGAGATACTGGACTCAGAAAAAAGCGTGTGGACACCATCGGCAAGAGTTCGAATCCAGCGTTCACAGACACCATTTTGCTGGGGTGTGTAAGGAGCAGAAGTCTCCAGACACACCCCTTTGGACTCAAGGAGACAAGTAGTGGGACCAAGAAATTTACCACCTTGGTCAATACAAAAGACACGGAGGGACTGCTGACATGATCGTTCAGCCTGGGGAAGCCAGGCTGCAAGGACATCACAAACATTGCTCTTCTAGTGAAGAGCGAAGACCCAGCGAAAGCAAGAGAAGTCATCATTCAGACATAGCACATACCGGCCAGCCCCGTCCAGGAACTCATCGGGAAGGGGATCCATGACATCAGCATGCACAAGATCAAGGGGGTGAGCAGACTGGGAGTCAGAAGGAACAAAAGGGGAGTGATGCATTTTGCCCTGGGTGCAGTCAAGACAGGCAGACAGACAAGGTGGAGGGAAGGTGGACGGTGACAGACCAAGGGTGGGTTGGAGGCGGAGCATGTCGGTGACAGCATCAGTGTGCACATGACCCAGGCGGTGATGGAAGAGCTGAACATGAGCAGGCGAGAGAGATGGAGCAACATGAGTAAGAGAGGAGCCAATAGAGGGTGCGGAAGATGCAAGTAGAGGAACACAATACAACTTGTCGTATTTGACACACTACAAGACAACACACCCCAAGGAACGAAGGCGAACAGTGCCAACACCCTGCCTCGCTGAGAAATCCATGCCCTGATCGTCTAGAGAGGGCACCAAAAGCAAACTAAGTTCCAACACGGGCACATACAGAACGTCAAGCAAGAACAATGCACCGCAGGGGCCAACGAAGTGAACAACACCAACGTCCTGAACCGAGAGCAACTGACCAGAGCTAGTGCGAACAAGGGAAACGGGACCAGCAGGACCCAACGAGACGAAGGAGACACGGACGGACGTCATATGGTGAGTGGCACCGGAGTCAAGGACCCAGAAGCCACCGAAGACACGAACGTGGGGAAGGACACCACATGTAGCAACAGTGCCAATAGGAGGAGAGGACGAGTCACACATAGCAAGATGACGAGGGAGGAAAACGGACTGCCAGTGCTCGATCCACGGAACAGACGCCGACGGGGACCCAAGAACATGACCATGGGGATCGCCACGAAAGACAGTGTCAGCATGACAGGGGGGACCTGTGGCCAATGCCACCACACTCTCACCTCCCTGATCACGGAGGTGAAGATACTGGAGGAGGGACTGCTCCTGTTGACGCTCGCCGGCGACGGAAGGCGCAGGGGAAGGAGCTGATGACGTCGGCAGAGGAGAGTACCACGGAGGAGCAGTGTAGGCCGGAGAAGGGAGCCCTGCGTAGACAAGGGCTCCATAGGGTGGCGGCCAACCCCAAGGGAACTGGACTGACGGAGGCATGGCAAGAACCCCAACAGTAGAGTAGGCATGTGCCAAGGAAGAGCTGTCGGAGCGAGTCGAGGAGGCGGAGCTGGAGTCGGAGCTAGTTGTAGAGGAAGAGCCGCTGGAACGTGCCCAATGGGCCCGCATAGCACGGGCAAGGCGGAGGTCATCAGGAGGTGCGGGAAACTTCCGAGCGGAGTGCTCGGAAGAGCCGCAGTTCCAGCACACCACCTTGCCAAGGACGTGAGAGGAGGACTCGGCAGGCTTCCCCTTGCCCGGACCCTTACCGCGCCCACGTCCACGGCCTTGGGAGGCAAGAGCAGTGGCAGTGGAGGACGTCGATGAAGAAGAGGAAGAAGAAGGGGAGGTGCCGGAGGAGGAGGCAGAGGATGCAGCAGTGACAGCGGCGACACCAGCAAAAACTGAGCGGTGCAGGCGCTTGTTCTGGAGGTTGGTCCACCAAACAGGGAGGTGCTCAGCTATAAATTCCCAGAGAGCACCGACCCCGGGAGGGGACCTGGGAGGGATAGGCTCGGAGGTGAGCCGCTGCAGTTTGTTGGCCTTGACGTCATGAAGGAGATCCGACAGCTTGGGGATTAAACTGTTAACCATGGTAAGGACTGCGGACAGCTGGCCCGGCGCGGCAACGTCTAGTTCACGAAGGAGCTTGAGGCCGCGTGTCCAGTACGCGTCAGACGATTCGTCTGCACGCATCAAGAGTGTATTAAACTACATGGTGAGCATACATTGAGCAGCCTGGCCAGTGACAGTGGTGCGGCTACATAGCATGGTGTATGCACCAATAGGATCAGCTAGGCACTGGGCAGCAGGGTCCACATTATAGGTGCTCACATCATCGACAAGTGTTTCTGGTGCAGCAGCGATGCGAGTACGAACGACACGAGCAGACTCGTCAGCAAAAGGAGCGAAGGGAGGGACTGCTGGGAAATAGTACTACCAGAGGCATTCTCCCTGAGCCCAAGCACTGAACCGAGTCTCCCAGGAGGAGAAGGCCAGCCCAACAGCAAGGACAGGTGGTTGGGAGAAAAATTCATACTGACGCGAGACAGTAGTAGGAGTAGCAGCAGGCGGGACATCGACAGGCTCAGCAGCAGCAGCAGTACTATCAGCATACCGCATGGAGGAGACACCAGCATTGGTGCCAGCAAGAGCGCCAAACGGCATGAACGACACAAAAGACAGACGCTTGAGGACTATGGCTGCGACTTCATCAGCAAACACAACGCGGTTTTCATTAGCAACTTTAAGGCGGTCATCAGCCTCACACTGAGCCTACAAGGTTCAGCTGACGCTGCAGGTCAGCAATGACCGACTCGTCGTCGCCAGGCATGGTGACGACGTGGGGACTCTGCCGGATAAATTTGGGCAGAGTTTTCCAAGCCCCAGTGGGCGTTGGAAAAATGGGAGTGCCAGAGGCACGTAGAATAGGTGGTGCAAGGTAACCCCCCCCCCCCCAGTCAGACACGGCAAGCCATCGCAGAGAGAAAAGAGGCAAGGACCAATAGTGCATGCAGAGAAAGCATATAGCTCAAGAGGTGGAAGAAAGGGAAGGATTGTGCATAAAATCAAAAAGCGGAGGGATGGCATAAGCGAAGGCTGCAGCCAGAATGGAGACAGTAGAACCAGGTGGAACAAGCAATCCTAGGACGCCTGTGGTGAACGCGACGTTGAGGGTGATACAGGCAGCCATGGTGGAAATGCAAGCGGTGGCGATGCTGGAGATGGCCGATGAAGCAGATGAAGCAGATGAAGCAGACGTAGCAAATGTAGCAGCTACGGCTGTGGAGGTACGAATGGCTGCTGCAGCGGTTGCTATGGTTGTTGCTGTTGATGCTGTAGCTGAGGCAATGACAGAAGCGGCTGTTGCAATCTGAGTACCGAGATCAGCAGCTACCACAACAATAGGACCTCCAACTACCGCAGCCTCAGTGTAAGCCTCGGTGGCCCTCCCGGCTGACGTCAAGGTAGGAGCACGCGAAGCCCTAGCTGCCGCAACGAATGTGGCTGCCATAGCAGCTGCTATGTCTTTGACGGTGACTGCTGCGTGCGTGAGGGCACCGGCAAGTGCGGTGGTATCATCAAAGACCATCGCATACAAGTGCGCGAAGGTGAGATCGTTGACGAAGGAGGCGGTCGGTGGCGGATGCACCTCGGGAGAGAGTGGGGGGGAGGGGGATGCGCTTACCGATCGGTGACGTGCCATCCCGTCGGAGTGAGTTGGAGGAGACCCGAGTGCGCTGTCATTGTGTCCACCTCGGCGTGAGCGTGCGGCGGTGTGACGAACGTGCCTCATACTAGGCTTCGGGCGACGTTGAGTCTGCTAACGCCCGGGAAGCCAACGTGATAAGCAATGCCAAGGCTCTCGCACTGGCCTCATGGTTGGGATAGAACGTCGGCAGGCCGACAATGCTGTAGCCATTTCCCCGGTTAAGGGGCACGGCGTGGACGACGTCAGCTGTGCGGACGTTGTGGCAGTGATGGCAGTCACTGCGCGGGCGGTGTGAGAGAATGGGGAATGCCTCATAGTCGAAGGTGATGCTGTGGCCGGCACAGTCGAGGACGACTATCACGGCAACTGTTGCATTTGTCAGTGTGGGTGGCTCTACTACTGGCTGACTCTCGCAGCTCAGGCCGGGTGGAGCCAATGCAGGGAATGCCGGGCCAAAGCTTAGGGATGAGAGAGCCGAGGGGTTTGCAGGCGGACTAGGGCACAGACCGCGAGGGTAGGAGGAGAGATCGTCAGGATGCCGACACCGCTGCTGCGCTGCCGCACGTGTAGAAGTGCGACAACGGTGGCAGTGATGGCGACGGTGGGCATGGTAGTGTATGAAGCTGGAAAGATGGTAAGAGAAGAGACTCTCTGCCAAGCTTGCGGCTGTGAGCGCAGAAAATGCTGCTCTTCTGCTGCAGTTGTAGATGTGACGCAGTGAGAGCGGCGGTGGCGATGACGGCGGTGGCGGTGGCAATGGCGGCGGCGGCGACGAGGTTCCTCCAGCCAGGATTGGCTCTTCAACGGTTTCTTTCACGCCCTTGCTCTGATACCAGTAAGATGAGAGCTAATGCAAGGTAACAAGGGAGAGCGTGAGGGTCCTCATGCACAAATCGCCATGAAAAGTTGCCAAGCCACATGGAGTCGCAACTTAAGAGAGAGAAAAGCACAACAAGGAACACGAGTCACAGGCAGGCGTAGTGAACTGTGACGGGAGCGAGCGAGCAAGCAGCGAGCTCGCTATTGCACGTTGCTCGCTTCACAGGTGGATCGAATCACCACCTCCTGATCCTACAAATAGTTTGTTCCGTATTTTCTCAGAATGCACCCTACAAGAACTAGGTACGAGCGAGGATCCTGTTCAGGCTATGTGAGGCAAGCATGTCAAATGTCATGCATGTGTCTGGGCATAAGCACACGTGAACAACTGATCATCTTGTAGGCCCAATGGTCATCAGAGGGCACCACGTGACTCCACGTGGGGTATCATCCACCGTAGAATCTCAGCATCCAATGTTGGTCAGTCACCTGCACAAGAGAGGGGAGTGCGCAGCGAGGCCGGAGGACACCACGTCGTACTGACACAGAAACCAACATCGATGGAATATAAACCAACCTCGGTGCAGGCTCGTAAAATTCAGCTGGCCACAACCTGACACTTGTACGAGCTCCTCAGCTTTCCAAATAACAAACCGACACTCACATGCATAAACAGACACTCTAAAACAAAACATGACAGCCAGTTCTGAAAAGGTGGAGAGACGACAAAGAAGCACTTGAAAGCGTAGAAGTTAGTGAACAGAATGAGTGAGAGGGAGGGATAACTCATGCTCCAATCGGATCCTAACGTGCGTACATCTATGTAACGCATCACCAATGTAATGCATGTGACTCAAGCTCCTGCATGGAAGTTGTTGTTGGAGTTCATAGAATGGCTTCCATAGCTCACTGGGATTTTTTACCTCTGCGTCACTCAAGGGGCAACCACCATCAACAACGTGTGAAGGGAGACTCAAAGAATTCAAGTATTCAGAGGTGCAGTTGTGTTTTCACGTCACCCCGTCACCCCGTCGTTTAACGTGCCAAATGAGGGGGTTATCATTGCAAACTCGTGAGTGTGCACAAGTTCTACGTACATGAAACTCGCAGTTTGTACAAAATAAGCTCGAGTTTGTTTTTTTAATGCGATGGCTCAAAACCGCTGCGTACGAGACATGTCTAGCACTTTATTGCTGATACATTTACTACATCTCTCCCTCTCTCACTCGCGCCTTTACCTTGTCCTTGCTTGCTCTCGCTTGCAAGGAAGGCCAACAAGGGCAAGAGCACATCGCCACAGGGCTCGCCCTCGAGGCCCTCGTGGCCTCTTAGCCGCCTATCGAGCCACAGCTCTATTGTCGACTGTTGGCTAGCTGGCGGGTGGTCGGCCACACATATCCAGTACAAGTATCAGGCACACGTATCAGGCACACAGATCAAACATACGTATTCAACACAAGTATCATGCACATGTAGCAAGAAGAAATATCAGGCACATGTAACACGCACAAGTGTGAGGACAACGATCAGGTACAAGTATCAGGCAAAAGTCTCAGGCATAATTACCAGGCACACATACCAGGAACAAGTATGAGGCACACATGTCATGCACAACAATCAGTCACAATTATCAGGCACAAGTATCAGGCATGAGTGTATGGCACGAGTATCACGCACTAGTATCAGGCACCAATATTAGGCATAGTTCTCAGGCACATGTCATAGGCAAACGTTTCAGGTGAAAATATAAGGCACAAGTTTCGTGCACAAGAATCATGTTCAAGTATCACGCACAAATTAGGAGCAAGAATCAGGCACAAATATCTGGCAAAATTATCAGGTACAAGTTTTAGGCACAAGTATCAAGCACAATTATTAGGAACAAGCATCAAGCGCAAGCATGAGGAACAAGTATAAGGCACCAGCATGAGACACATGTATTAGGAACAAGCATGAGGCACAAGTATAAGGGACATGTATCAGGCACAAGTATGAGGAAGTAGAATAAAGCACAAGTATTACACACAAGTATTAGACGCTAGTATCAGGGACAAGGGTTATGCACAACCATGACGCACAAGTATTAGGTGCAAATATCAGACACAAGTATTGGGCACAAGTATCAAGAACAAGTATCAGGCACAAGCATAAGGCACAAGTATGAGGTAGTAGTATCAAGAGAAAACATTAGGCACGAGTATCAGGGAAATGTAGCGGGCTTAAGTATGAGGTACAAGTATCAGGCGGAAGTATGCGCCACAAGAATCGGACACAAGTATCAGGCACAAGTATCAGGCACAATTATCAAGCACATGTCTCATGCACAAGTGTCACACACAAGTACCAGGCACAAGTGTCACACACAAGTATGAGCCATAATTATAAATGTCACACATTACCAGACACAAGTGACAGGCAGAAAAATAAAGCACAATTATCAGCCAAAAGTATCACGAAAACGTATCAGGCACAAGTATCAGGTACGAGCATCAGGCACCAGTATCAAGCATAGTTATCAGGCACAAGTTATAGGCGAACATATCAGGCACAAGTTTCATGCACAAGTATCAGAAGCAAGAATCAGGCATAAGTATCAGGCAAGAATATCAGGCACAAGTATCAGGCACAAATATCACGCACATATATCAGGCACAAGCATCAGGCTCAAGCATCATGCACAAGTATCCGGCGCAACTATCTGGCACAAGTATTAGGCACAAGAACCAGGCACAAGTTTCAAGCACAAGTATCAGGCACTAGTGTCAGGCACGCGTATCAGGCACAGGTATCAAGCACAAGTATCGGGCACAAGTATCAAGCAAAAGTTGTAGGCACAAGCATGAGGCACAAGTGTCATGCACAACAATCAAGTACAAGTATCAGGCACAAGTATCAAGCACAAGTATCAGGCAGAAGTATCAGGCACAAGTATCAGGCATAAGTATCAGGCGCAAGTATCAGGTGCAACTATGTGGCACGAGTATAAGGCACAAGAACCAAGCACACGTTTCAGGCACAAGTATGCAGCACACGTCTAGGTATAAGTATGAGGGGCAAGTATGAGTGATGAGTATCAGGTACTAGTATCAGGCACAAGTATCAGGCACAAGTATCAAGGACAAGTATGAGGTACAAGTCTGAGGCACAAGAATCAGGCAAAAGTATTAGGCACAAGTATCAAGCACATGTATGAGGCACGAGTATTAGGCACATGTATCAGGCACAAGAATCAAGCACAAGTATCAGGCATAATTATTGGGCACAAGTATGAGGCACAAGTCTCTGGCACAAGTATCAGGCATAAGTATCAGGCACAAGTATTAGGCACATATATGAGGCACATGTATCAGGAACAAGAATCAAGCACATGTATTAGGCATAATTTGTAGACACACGTATCAGGAACAAGTATCAGGCACAAGTGTCAGGCACAACAACCAGGCACAATTATCAGGCACAAGTATCACGGAAACGTATCAGGCACAGTTATCGGACACGAGTATCAGGCACGAATATCAGGCATAGGTACCAGGCACCAGTATCAGACACCAGTATCAGGCATAGTTCTCAGGCACATGTCATAGGAAAAAATATCAGGTACAAGTATCAGGCACAAGTTTCATGCACAAGAGTCATGCACAAGTATTAGGAGGAAGAATCAGACAAAGTATCAGGCACAATTATCAGGCACAAGTATCCAGCACAAACATCAGGCACAAGTATCAGGCACAAGTATCAGGCTCAAGCATCATGCACAAGTATCTCGCGCAACTATCTGGCATAAGTATCAGGCAGAAGAACCAGGCTTAAGTTTCAGGCACAAGTGTGATGCAAAAGTGTCAGGCACATGTATCAAGCACAAGCATGAAGCACAAGTATCGGGCACAAGTATGAGGCACAAGTATCAGGCACATGTATCAGGAACAAAAATGATACAGACATATCAAGCACAAAGTTTGGGCACAAGCATCGGGCACAAGAATCTGGCAAAAGTTGTAGGCACAAGTATGAGGCACAAGTATCAGGCACAAGTGACATGCACAACGATTAGGCACAAGTATCAAGAAAATATATCACGCACAAGTATTAGGCACAAGCATCAAGCACATATATCATGCACAATTATCAGGCACAAGTATCAGGTACAAGTTTGAGGCACCAGTATCAGGCAAAAGTATAAGGCATGAGTACCTGGCGCGGGTATCAGGTGCAACTATTCGGCACGAGTATGAGGCACAAGAACCAGGCACAAGTTTCAACCTATGAGGAACAAGTATCAGGTAGTAGTATCCGGCACAAGTATCAAGCACACGTATCAGGCACAAGTATCAGGAACAAGTTGTAACGATTAACAACACCATGAGGGTTTAGCTTGCTTCTGAAAACCCATGAGCTGAGATACATTTATGCCTAGGTGGTAGGTCTACGAATTTGTAGACCTCATGTTCATGAAGAGAATCAAGACCCTGCATGGACATCTTCCAAAGGGGGGATTCAACATCCCCACGAGCCTCACATGCAGTTGTGGGCTCGGGTTCCAAGGGAGAACGGGACCTGGCAGCAAAACATGCAATACTATAGCCCGTCATAGAGGTGCTCATGGCATTGTGAGATTCCTCACAGATGAGGGAGTAACCAAGGGCCATGCCAGGATGTATGGCACTGATGCTAAGACTGTCCAGTGGTGGTGAGACCTTGGTTATGAAGCCTTGGATCGCCAGATACCACCCTAATGTGGGATGGTAGGGAACGGAGCTACCCTCCACGAGTGTACGGCTAGGGAGCTGGTGAGCCCCAATCGGCATGTTCCAGTGACTAGATAGCAAGAACGGGAGACGGAGTACCAGCCAGGATGGCAGGGGAAGTAAAGGAACCAGGAGAAGACTAGGAGGGGACAGGAGAAATAGGAGACTGGTCAGTAAACATAAGACACTAATAAGCAGACACAGAAGCAGTACAGGACGAGGAGACAAATGGAGGGGATGGAAGCAACAAGGCAGAGTCCATAGATGGTGGTGACCAGGTAGGCACATCACTGGACAAGACATTGTTGCCTCCATTTGAGGAGGCAACAGCAATTGCAGAGGGAGAGACTCCCCTCCAAACGAGAGAGCAAGGCAAGGGTGTCAACACAGGCAAGAAGATCAAGACCATGATCAAAGACGGAATCAAAGAAAAGAGCGTTACAGGAGGAAGTGATAGAACAAAAAGGGTCCCAGAGGCACCATGCCTCGGACTCGGCAGAGATGCCAAGAAAGAGGTAGAGACGACCCCGACCGGACAGCTTACTATCGCAAAGATCATCGGGAAGCCAGACCGAGGTGACATATCCCCATACACGGGCCAACTCTCGTAAGGTGTAACTTAATGAGGGAGAGGACCATGAGGAATGTGATTCCACACCCAGGGAATACAATGTATAACCTCAAATGTGAGGAGGAAGGATAACCCAGACCCAAAAAAGAGAGATCACACGCCATCCATAAGGGTACGGTTCCAATGTTCAAACACACCATTTTGATGGGGTGTGTACGGAGAAGATGCCTCCATACACTCTCGACAAGAGGTGAGAAATCAGGAGGTGGGATCAAGTAATTCACCACCACGGTCAGAGAAAATAGCGTGAAGATTATGTTAAACATCACGCTCAGCCTAAGGCAATTATCCCTAAAGGACATCAGTCACATCACTCATGTGATGAAAGTCAAAGACCCAGCAAAAGCGAGAGAAATTTTCTACGAGGAAAAGAACATAGCGACCAAGACCACCAAGAAGATCATGAGGAAGGGGACCCATGACTTCAGCACGAACAAGCTCAAGAGGATAAAAGGTGACATGATTAATGGTAGAAAGGGGAGACCGATGTATCTTTCCTTGAGCACAGACTATGAAATTGGATGTGCAGGGAAGATAAAAAGAGGCAGGGTCAAGACCATGAGCCGGTCATAGGCACATCATGCTATCAATGGCGGCAATATGAATGTGGCAAAGAAAATGATGCATGATACAAGTGTGCTCAGAGGACAAGGATGGTGTGACGTGAATCATGTCCGAGGCAGCAAAAGATGATGAAAGAGATAGAGGAACATGGAAGAGATGATTGCAACGACCACGGAGCACAACTCGACCAGAGGACTGTAACAGGAAAGTGCCGATACCAGGATTGGCGATGAAGTCCATGCCCTGGTCGTCGAGGGTGGTGATAGATAGCACACTGACCTTAAGATTGGACACGTACAGCACATCTGGTAGGATCAGGTGCTGTCCAGGCCTAACAAAGCGAAAAACACCATGGCGAAACGGGATAGATTTAGAGCATTAGCCTTGTACCATGGACATGCTCTAAATCTATCCCGTTTTCGGAAAGAGTTTCCAGATTCCACCCACCAATCAGTCGATTTCCAAACATGGCTAATGATTTAAATAATCACTAAAATGAAGTGATTGAAAGCTTGATCTCACATAGAGAATTCCAAGGAATGTTAATTTCTTTCATATCAGATTTTTTATCATTCCCTAGAAGCTGAACCAGGGAATACAATCAACGACACTCATGGCAAGGGGCACAAGAATTCCAAAAATCCCCTCCTTCACCATACCCTTGATGGAATGTCCTTGAAACCTGTAGCTCTTTAGGCCTCACAGTGCAGACCGAGCTCCATGCAGCTTGCGTCATGCCTGTCCTTAGGTCGTGCCTTGGTTATGACGTCAACAAGCATGTGTTTTGTGTCAAAATGTGTCATTGCCGCACCTCCATTTGCCGCCAATTTCCACAAGTATTGATGGCAGATCTTAACGTACTTGGTCCTCTTGTGCAACAGCGGGTTCTAGGTGATGCTGATGGTACTCATATTGTCCACGGTGAGCACCATTCGCCTCCTTTGTAGTGTCCCAATCTTCTTCAGCAGCCGTCGTAGTCATACGGGTTCCTTTACAACCTCCGTGAGGAGGATGTACTTAGCTTTGATCTTGGGGAATGCCACATAATCCTGTTTCTTGCTTGCCCACAAAACCGCTACACAATGTAATTCCCAAGGTCAAATACGTATCCACACGTCGATTTTCGGTCATCCACAGCGCCAATCGAGTTGACATCCATGTAACCGACCAGCTTCATGGAGCTTCCTCACGATCCCCCCAAAAGACACGTCACGATTGTTTTGTTGCCTTCAGGTAGCGCAGGATCTGCTTCGCCTCTTGCAAATATAGCAGCCTCGGTTCACCAGCATAAGAGCTCATTGGGCATTCCACAAAGGCCAGGTCAATCTGCATCACTCCCATGGCCTACNTCATCCACAGCGCCAATCGAGTTGACATCCATGTAACCGACCAGCTTCATGGAGCTTCCTCACGATCCCCCCAAAAGACACGTCACGATTGTTTTGTTGCCTTCAGGTAGCGCAGGATCTGCTTCGCCTCTTGCAAATATAGCAGCCTCGGTTCACCAGCATAAGAGCTCATTGGGCATTCCACAAAGGCCAGGTCAATCTGCATCACTCCCATGGCCTACGAGTTGCTTCCCACTGTGGCCTTGTATGGTAAACCTGTCATCTCCTCCTCCTCTCCATCTCGTCATTTTCCCATGCTCAGTCTTAGCTCACGTGTGGTTGTCATGGGTGTCTTGATGAGGTTTTCCCTCCTCCATCTTGTAGCAGCGGAGCACCTTTTACACACATTTTTTGTACCCCATCTCTAGCATATGCACCTTGCGGTCTCTCTTGATGGAGAATCCGAATAGTACTCGAGGTCATCCATGTTGGTCATGTTGAACCGAACATCTAGCTGCCACTTCAGGTGCACCAACTTTTCTACATCCGACGACATGAGGATCAGGTCATCTATGTATAAGACACAATCAGGTCCAACCCTGGCTGTTTCCGCATGCACACGCTGTGATCCACCTCACAACGCTTGAAGCCAAGCTTGGCCATGAAGCCGTCTATTTTCACACACCACATGATTGGCACTTACTTTAGCTTCTAGAGCACCTTGCAAAACCCGTACTACCCTACTACTAGTTAGATTCAGATAAAAATCAATTACCCTTGGGCTCGACCTTGTTGCATAATTGGGTTCCCCCCTTGTAGCCAGTGTGTAGAAATTCCTTCCAAAAAATGTTCTGAAAATAAGCGGCCTCAATTCATGCTCGCACGAAGCTCTTAAAAGAGGGAGAAGCTAGAAATCACTTGATGTTTGTCGTTAGCATGCACTTTTGTCGCAGTCTCGTGAACATGTCTGAATTCAAGAGGCCCTTAATTCTTTGAGGCCTTGTAGCCAGTGTGCGAAAATACGACCTCTGTTGTTCGAAATAAACCAAAAACAAATTCCTTCGCAAATGACTATTTGAATCTAGGCGGCAGTACGGTACCTCCCACTTTGCCATGTCCCTCACCGTGATGGTTGATGTCGCACAAGCATTGGTGCCCGAGGTATAGGTCTCCGATATCCTTCTTTGCGAGATGGATGGCGTCGGACCCCGTCCGACTGTTGAGGACCTTGACGTGGAGGAGGTACATGCCCTCCTCTCTCCTTCCGTTTATAGCCACCTCGTCTTCCTCCTCCTTTGAGATGATGACCTCCTTTGTGAAAAACGCCTTGAGTCCCTTGTCCATAAGGCAACTCATTGATAGCATATTTTGCCCCAAATTTGGACATGTGAAGCACGTCTTGTAAGGTGACTGTGATGATTTTTCCATCCACCAACAACTCAATACGGATGTTCTCTTTGCCTACCGCCAACTTAATTTTTCCATTGGCTACAATCATGCACTAATGCAAGGTATAAAATGGTGAAAAAAATTCTCCCGGTTCTGGCGGACTGATCTACACTCAATTACGGTGACCTCCAAATCTTTCAATTCGACAGACTCATACGACATGAACAATTGGTCATCCTTCTTTCCAACCTTCCCTAGCTGATCCGACTGCTTCAAAGGGGTACTTGTGCGCATAGTGACCCTCTTTTCCACAGTGGTAGCACCCCCCTTTCTTGTCACCTTTTGTTGTTTCCTGCTTCAAAATTTCCACCTTCTTCCCTCCCCCTCCTCCTTGAGGGTGGAAGACATAGGGAGAAGATGAAAATTCCCTGATTTCTCTTCCACAACGATGCATCCATTTCAGACGTATCAGCCACCTTGGAGTAGATCAGCTCATTGGCAGACCAACCGTAGACGACACTGATCATGGGACTCCAACTTTCCGGCATGGCCAGGGTCATAGATCGCAGTTGCAAGTCAACCTTCCAACCAGTGTCTCTGCACTTTGCCGCGAAGGGCTCGACCTGCTGCAAGATCTCCATCATTTCTTCACCTTCATTTGCTCGGAGTGTGATGAGTCGTTTGAAGACAAAGCGTTGGTTCACCAAGTTGCTTCATTTGTAAGAGAAAACATTCTTCTTAACCTTCAAGGCCTCTATGCGTCCTTGGATGAGTGCACGTTCAGGGCGCACAATGCCAATACCAACAAAGCAAGTGCCTTTCGTTGCTTCATATTCTTCTCCAATTCCTCCAACGTGCACTATCCGGGGGAGCCGTCTCCTCATCCTTGACCAGCTCAAGCAACCTGTTGTTGTCGAGGTAAAACTTTAATCGCCACGGCCGCAAGGGGAATCTGGTCCCATCAAACGTGGAGATGGCGCCAACACTCTCTTGTTGGGTTGTTGCCACAACACACCGCGTGGTAGTGTGAGAGTAGTAAGGGGCTATGGCAGTAGTTGAGGCGTGGGAGGGGGCCATAGCTCCTCAATAATAGCGTAGCGTAAGATTAATAAGGGGCTATGGTGCGGTAGCGTTGGTGTTGCAAGTTGCCACGGTGTGAGGGCGGCTAGTGGAAACAATGGTGGACGATGTGGAGTCCAGGGATCACAAACTGAGAGGGCGGAATGAGTCATAAACTGTTTGCACTTCCACAAAGAACCTTTTGTTCCTTTACATAGTGAAAGTACGTCATATTCCTATAGCATGTGATCAGAGCCTTCGAATGCATTGAGTTACACCAAAGCATTGGAGGAGTTGAGCCTTTGCTATTATCATAATAGGAACTCATGGTGGAACTGCCCACCATGCCACGCTGGGAGGTGACGATAACCCGCCAAAGCACTCGTCCTATCACAAAAACGTTGGGGAGCCTCGCCCTAGTCAAGGAGACCTCTATGTCCCTTCATTTATGGCCCACGTACCTTTGGGGGGCCCTTGAAAGTTGAAGTCAAACCACCAATGGTGAATCTACCTCGTCCCCAGGACCGATTCCCACATTCCACCCACCAACCATTCAGGCGGGGCTAAAGCTCTGAATGCTCACTCAAATCGAGCGATTCAAAGCTCAATCTCGAACGAAAATTTCCAAGGAATCAAAACCTGCAATCAACTCAGAAATTTGACGACTCCCCTGTGGCCAGACTGTGGAATACGATCAATAGTACTCATGGCAAGGTGTATAGAAATCCAGCGCACGACACTTCCCATGACCACAACATTGCACACTATATGATCAGTTTTGACAAAATGTAAAATGAGCCATAAGCATTCATGAGTGATAGTGGAAATGCATGGAAAATGGGCATGGTCTAGTAAAAACTATTTTTTATGAATAGGCATGTCGTGCCTATCATGCGCAACGATTGGCCGAAGCCGGCGGTGGCCATAACCACAAAATTGTACAAAGTGTGGTTCGCTTTGAAAAATCATAGCATGAGTGAAAACAAAATGAGAGGGAGCAATCGGAGTGCAAGCATATTGGGAACGGGCTAGCAAGTACATTCACATTTCAAAGGTATTGGCACACGTTGGCAATTGTAAGGAATGACAAGCACAAGTTGGCATCAAACAAATAGCTTGACCATAAAGCCCTCAAATCCCTTCTTACCGTTTATGTCCTCTTTGTTGGTACTTTAAAAAAATTGATGCTTGCCTCCTTGCACATCGTTCTCCACACCCCTCACATGAGGACTATTGGGAGAGAATAACACCCCCACAAGCCCCTTAAGTAGCCGTCTCTGAGTAAAAATCCTCACCCCCCTTTAACAAATATCCTCTTCTGATCTATCTCCTTTGCACATCTCACACAATTCATGAACCCACCCAAACGCGGTTTATGCCTTTTCCTGTCATCATCTTCCAATATGTTGAACATCGCTTCCTC
This sequence comes from Penium margaritaceum, assembly GCA_023375785.1. NCBI lineage: Eukaryota > Viridiplantae > Streptophyta > Zygnematophyceae > Desmidiales > Peniaceae > Penium > Penium margaritaceum. The sequence goes on along the minus strand of SZWC01006011.1, from coordinate 107,033 downwards.
GTCTGCCCAAGATTTCATAGGTTGGAATGGCGTTGATGTATCCATCATCATCTCGTTGCAGACCTCCATTCGATGGGGCTCGTGATGTTATCAGGAGCCCCATCCAACAAATATCATTTAACATGACAGGGGTAATCAATTGTTTCACGCTGTTTCATCTCAAGTTGACAGGAATGATGGGCAAACCCATCCTCCTCCTCCATAGCAAAACTCCTAGAAAACTTCACATCTTCTGTAAAGAATACATATTTTTGACATCATATTTTATTTTATTCCAAAAGGGCAAAGGACCAGGTTTTTTCGTAACTCCTTTGCAATCAATTTTGTTTTTTTGTTTTTTTTGTTCGTTTGGCCATTGCAACCGCCTTACCAAATAGTCTGCCATTTCCTAATGTAAGCCAATATCAAGATTTGGTTGAAGTAACCCAATCTTTATTCCTTCCCTTTATAAGAATACCCCCTGTGGCGTGGATTCAACCGCGGGTTGCTTCTGTGCTAATGTAGGCCATAATGTCTCATTCCGTTCCGACGAGAGGCAAGAAAGTACTGAGATAAATCTAGGTTCACCTCTCCAGCATTTGGTGAATCGTACTTGCGCAGCACGCAACCATAACGACTGGTCGACCCTCGCAATCGTCCGGGGCCGTCTTCTTATGACACCAATGCTCAATGGTCCGGATGGACCCACAGAGGTCGAGCCCTGGTGGATATCCGGACAAGTGAGCGGCTGATGATGTCCAGCACATGGAGACCCGTCTGGCCGGCCTGTCGGCGAGAGTCGTCAATGTCCCAGTGAAGACTTCATCCACGCGCGCTAACTGGAACATGTCCTCATACACGCACGCTAACGAATTGAACGTTCTATACGCGTAGTAAATCAGGCGCTAGCGGTCACTTTTCAGCGCTGGAGACTAAGGGCCCGCGCGCGTACATGACGTCTTCAGAAGGCAAATAATGAACAACGTGCGCATAAGTTGCTAGTCGGAGAATACAAAACATTTTCTACAGGTTGAAAACCGTTGAACGATCCAACTATACGGAAGAAAGAAGTTCGCATAAGAAACCAAATGGCAGAGCAGCCAGCACATCCGTACATCGATCATGTAAGAAGCCATGGGTCAAATACGCGCGTGCATAGAAAAATATGCTCACAACATTCTGGAAGGCAATGCGTAGAAAAGATAGAAAGAATGAACCATGGGTCAAAAGGTGAGAACTATGCAAATATATTCCAGAGAACACAAAAATGGACGCACCATCATCATTTTATGACACGGGATGAAATCATGAAAAATATCAAACTTTGAATTAAAAAAGGAACAATTGACAAATGAGTGAAATCCTTAGAATCAAAGAAAAGTAAGGTGAAACAAATCAATAGAAGACAAATGCACGTGTTGTTTTGCGAGAATTTCCAAATTTTCATGAAAATATACGATATTGATCACCCCTTTAAACAATTCTTGGAATGAAAAATCTTCCTAACTAGTAGACTATGAATTTGTACGTACTCATACAAAAAAATGACATGAGTAGAGAAATAAATATGGATATATTTAAAAAATATGAAAACAATTTTATAAACATACAAATAATAATATTGATGTGTATGTGCATAAATATCTAGATATATGTTATGAAAATACATGCACATATAGATATGTATCTATCTAAACATAGATAAAAATATGGATATAAATATGCACATGCATATGGATGTGGATATAAATGTAAATAAAGGTACAAAAAGATGTAGATATTCATATACCTATGGAAATAGAAATACATATAGGTATCAATATGGATATTAATGTAGAAAAAATATGGATAAAGATATGGATACAAATAAAGATATGGATGTAGACATGGATATAAAAAAGTATAAAAATAAACAAATACATATACATATAGATAAACATACAGATATAGATATAGATATACATATTGATATAGATATAGATATAGATATAGATTTAGATTTAGATGTAGACATTGATATTGATATAGATATAGAAATTGATATGAATATAGATATAGATATAGATGAAGATATAAATATAGAGATAGATATAGATATAGATATAGATATAGATATAGATATATACATGGATAGATATGAATATGTATATAGATATATATATAGATATGGATATAGATATAGATATAGATATAGATATATATATAGATATAGATATAGATATAGATATAGGTATAGGTATAGATATAGATATAGATATAGATATAGA
>SZWC01006011.1:70770-82640 GCA_023375785.1 Penium margaritaceum | reverse complement strand
CCCCCCCCCCCCCCCCCCCCCCCCCCCCAAATATCCGACAAACCCCCTACTGACACTGGGGGGTTTGGGTTTTATTCTTATACTTGCCCGGGCAACTACCGGGCTCCGCTACCGCGGGGCCCGGCAGATTCCCTTCCAGTTATCACACGTGCGCCGCATCTCGCAAACCCCCCCAATCACATACAAACCCCCTAGTTACACTGGGGGGTTTGGGTTTTATTTTCTTACTTGCCCGGGCATCTGCCGGGCCCCGCGGTAGCGGGGCTCGGCAGATGCCTAGCGTGCGCCGCATCCTGCAAACCACCCCAAACCTACGACAAACCCCCCAGTTTAAATGGGGGGTTTGGCAGGGTCATCACGAGCTCGCAGGGAGGTTTCGTCGCGAAACCCCTCCTGCGAGCTCGCGACGACGGGAGAAGTTCGACTTCGGCCTCGAAGTCGAAATCCATGTCGAATATGTTAAATACATGAAATATATTACAGCCGTGCCCATTTTCGCTCGAAGAGCGCAAAACATGGGCATCGTTGTCATGTCGATTTCTACTATGGACAGCGCGTACAAATCAACAGCAACGATGGGCATATAAGAACTCCGTCCTATTTTTATTCGCGATCATAGATTTGATTGAACCAAACATACCAAAGTCATTCTACATATTCTTTATCAAAAAAATCCAAGAAAACATATTATTTGTTTTTTTTGTGCTTTATTCACCTTGGTCTTTCAGATTCAAGTGTAATGACTCATTCAACGACAGGATGTTCAAAGCATTTGGGATGAGACTCGCTTGATGCTTACGAAGACCAAAGCGGCAATGAAGCGAGCATGTGACAAGCATTGGACGGAAACCTAATTTCACAACCGGGGTGACGTCCCAATTAGCTCCGTAAATGTTCGATTACGAGGAGAGGACCACACAAAGCTCAAACCTAAGTGGTTGCAAAGCCAAGTGAGATGCCAAAACTTGTCCTGGAAAAGCTCCACCTTCCTGACAGCATGAATTTCCACCCAAAGTTCCACATTTGCTGCCTCAAACTCTACGCAGACTCGTACGACCACTTCCGTGGTAAAGATGTACCTTCGCTGCCACCTTTGGAAGCATACGAGGCGCGGACGCAGGCGCGGAGGCAAAGGCCCGGAGGCGCAGGCACAGAGGCGCAGGCGCGGAGGTGCAGGCACAGAGGCGCAGGTGTGGAGGCGCAGGCATGGAGGCGCAGGCGAAGAGGCGAAGGGGCGGAGGCGCAGGCACAGAGGCACAAGCACGGAGGCGTAGGCGCGGAGTCGCAGGCGAGGAGGCGCAGGCGCGGAGGCGCAGGCACGGAGGCGCAAACGCGGAGGCGCAGGCGAGGAGGCGCAGGTGCGGAGGCGCAAGCGCGAAGGCGCAGGCCCGGAGGCGTAGGCGCAGGCGCAGGCGAGCAGGCGCGGAGATGCAACAGCGCAGGCGCAGGCGCGGAGCCACAGGTGCGGAGGCGCAGGGATGGAGGCGCAGGCGCGGAGGGGCAGGTGCACAGGGGCAGGCGTGGAGGCGCAGGCGCGGAGGCGCAGGTGCCGAGGCGCAAGTGCAGAGGGCCCGACCCAGAGGCGCAAGCACGCAAGCGCAGGCAAGCAGACCCAGGCACGCATGCGGAGCTGCGCAGGCGCAGGCACGGATGTGCAGGGATGGAGGCGTAGGCGCAGAGGGGCAGGCGCGAAGGGGCAGGTGCGGAGTTGCAGGCGTAGAGGCACAGGCACGGAGGCACAGGCACGGAGGCCAAGGCGCGGAGGCGCAGGCGCGGAGGGGCAGGCGCAGAGGCGCAAGCGCGGAGGCGCAGGCACGGAGGCGCAGACGCGGAGGCGCAGGCGTGGAGGCGCAGGCGTGGAGGCGCATGCGCGAAGGCTCAGGCGCGGAGGTGCAGGTGCGGAGGTGCAGGCGCGGAGGCGCAAGCGCGGAAGCGCAGGCGCGGAGGCGCAGGCGCAGAGGCACAGGCACGGAGGCGCAGGCGCGGAGGCGCAGGCGCGCAGGTGCAGGCGTGGAGGCGCCAGAGCGGAGGCACCGGCGCGGCGGCACAGGCACGGAGGCCCAGGCGCAGAGGCACAGGAACGGAGGCGCAGGAATGGAGACGCAGGCGCGGAGGCACAGGTGTAAGGCGCAGGCATGGAAGCGCAGGGGCGGAGGCACAGGCACGGAGGCGCAGGCGTGGAGGCCCAGGCGTGGAGGCGCAGGCGTGGAGGCGAAGGCGCGGAGGCACAGGCGTGGAGGCGCATGTGCAGAGGCGCACGCGCGGAGGCGCAGGCGCAGAGGCTCAGGCACGGAGGCGCAGGTATGGAGGCGCAGGGGCGGAGGCACAAGCGCAGAGGCACAGGCACGGAGGCGCAGGCGCGGAGGTGCAGGCATGGAGGCCGAGGCACAGAGGCGCAGGTGCGGAGGCGCAGGCGCGGAGGCACAGGCGCGGAGGCGCAAGCACGGTGATGCAGGTGCAGAGGCACAGGTGCGGAGGCGCAGGTGCGGAGGCGCACGAAGGGAGGCGCAGGCGCGAAGGGGTAGGCAAGGAGGCGCACGCTCGGAGGCACAGGCACGGAGGTCAAGGCGCGGAGGCGCAGGCGTGGAGGCGCAGGCGCGGAGGCGCAGGTGCGGAGGCGCAGGCGCGGAGGTACAGGCGCGGAGGCACAGGTGCAAGGCGCAGGCATGGAAGCGCAGGGGCGGAGGCACAGGCGCGGAGGCACACACGCGGAGGCGCAGGCACGGAGGCGCAGGCGTGGAGGTGCAGGCGCGGAGGCGCAGGTGCGGAGGCGCAGGGGCGGAGGCGCAGGCGCAGAGGCGCAGGCGCGGAGGCGCAGGCGCGGAGGCGCAGGGGCGGAGGCGCAGGCGCAGAGGCGCAGGCGCGGAGGCGCAGGCGCGGAGGCGCAGGGGCGGAGGCGCAGGCGCAGAGGCGCAGGCGCGGAGGCGCAGGCGCGGAGGCGCAGGGGCGGAGGCGCAGGCGCAGAGGCGCAGGCGCGGAGGCGCAGGCGCGGAGGCGCAGGGGCGGAGGCGCAGGCGCAGAGGCGCAGGCGCGGAGGCGCAGGCGCGGAGGCGCAGGGGCGGAGGCGCAGGCGCAGAGGCGCAGGCGCGGAGGCGCAGGCGCGGAGGCGCAGGGGCGGAGGCGCAGGCGCAGAGGCGCAGGCGCGGAGGCGCAGGCGCGGAGGCGCAGGGGCGGAGGCGCAGGCGCAGAGGCGCAGGCGCGGAGGCGCAGGCGCGGAGGCGCAGGGGCGGAGGCGCAGGCGCGGAGGTACAGGCGCGGAGGCACAGGTGCAAGGCGCAGGCATGGAAGCGCAGGGGCGGAGGCACAGGCGCGGAGGCACACACGCGGAGGCGCAGGCACGGAGGCGCAGGCGTGGAGGTGCAGGCGTGGAGGCGCAGGCGCGAAGGCTCAGGCACGGAGGCACAGGTGCAGAGTTGCAGGCGCGAAGGCACAGGCGCGGAGGCGCAGGGGCGGAGGCGCAGGCGCAGAGGCACAGGCGCGGAGGCGCAGGTGCGGAGGCACAGGCGTGGAGGCGCAGGCGTGGAGGCGAAGGTGTGGAGGCGCAGGCGCAAAGGCGCAGGCACAGAGGCGCAGGCGCAGAGGTGCAGGCACGGAGGCGCAGGCGCGGAGGTGCATGGGCGGAGGTGCAGGCCCGAAGGGGCAGGTGCGGAGGGGCAGGCGCGGAGGCGCAGGCTTGGAGGCGCAAGCGCAAAGGCACAGGCCCGGAGGCGCATGCGCGCAGGCGCAGGCGTGCAGATGCAGCATCGCAGGCGCAGGCGTGGAGCCGAAGGTGCGGAGGCGCAGGGACGGAGGCGCAGGCGCAGAGGGGCAGGCGTGTAGGGGCAGGTGCGGAGGGGCAGGCGCGGAGGCGCACACATGGAGGTGCACGCACGGAGGTCAAGGCGCAGAGGCGCAAACGCGGAGGCGCAGGCGCGAAGGTGCAGGCACAGAGGCGCAGGCGCAGAGGCGCATACGCAAAGGCGCAGGCGCGGAGGTGCAGGTGAAGAGGCGCAGGCACGGAGGTGCAGGCGTGGAGGCGAAGGCGCAGGCGCAGGCACGCAGGCGCAGGCACGCTGGCGCAGGCGCGGAGGCGCCGGTGCGGAGGCGCCGGCACGGAGGCCAAGGCACGGAGGCGCAGGCGCGGAGATGCAGGCGTGGAGGCACAGGCGCGTAGTTGCAGGCACGGAGGCACAGGCGGGGAGGCGCAGGCGCGGAGGCACAGGCGCGGAGGCGCAGGTGCAAAGGCGCAGGCGCGGAGGCGCAGGCGCAGAGGCACAGGCGCGCAGGCGCAGGTGCGTAGGCGCAGGGGCGGAGGCGCAGGCACCGAGGCGCAGGGGCGCAGGTGCAGGCTTGCAGGTGCAGACACAGAGGCGCAGGTGCGGAGGCGCAGGTGCGGAGGCTCAGGCGCAGGCGCGGAGGCGCAGGCGCGGAGGCCCAGGCGCAAAGGCGCAGGCGCGGAGGCGCAGGCACGGAAGTGCAGGCGCAGAGGCACAGGTGCAGAGGCGCAGGCACAGAGGCGCAGGTGCGGAGGCGCAGTCGTGCAGGCATAGACGAGCAGGCGCAGGCGCGCAGGGGCAGCCGCGCAGGTGCAGGCGCAGAGCCGCAGGCACGGAGGTGCAGGGACGGAGGCGCAGGCGCGGAGGGGCAGGCGCGTAGGGGCAGGCGCGCAGGCGCAGGCACGGAGGCGCAGGCACGGAGGCCAAGGTGCGGAGGCGCAGGTGCGGAGGCGCAGGCGCGAAGGGGCAGGCTCAGAGGCGCAGGCGCGGAGGTGCAGGCACATAGGGGCAGGCGCAGAGGCGCAGGCGCAGAGGCGCAAGCGCGGAGGTGCAGTCGCAGAGGCGCAGGTGCAGAGGCACAGGCGCGGAGGCGCAGGCGCGGGGGCGCAGGCGCGGATGTACAGGCTCGGAGACGCAGGCGCGGAGGCGCAAGCACAGAGGGGCAGGCACGGAGGCGCAGGGTTGGAGGCGCAGGCGCAGAGGCGCAGGCGCGGAGGCGCAGGCGCGGAGACGCCGGAGTGGAGGTGAAGGCGCAGAGGCACAGGCGCGGAGACGCAGGAGCGGAGGCGCAGGTGCGGAGGCGCAGGCGTGTAGGGGCAGGCGCGATGGCACAGGCACGAAGGCGCAGGCGTAGAGGCGGAGGCACGGAGGCCCCGGCTTGGAGGCGCAGGTGCGGAGGCACAGATACGGAGGCGCAAGCGCAGAGGCGCAGGCGGGGAGGCGCAGACGCAGAGGTGCAGGTGCAGAGGCGCAGGCGCGGAGACGCAGGCGCGGAGGCTCATGTGCAGAGGCGCAGGCGCGGAGGCGCGGGCGCATAGATGCAGGCGCGGAGGCACAGACGCAAGGTGCAGGCGCGGAAGCGCAGAGACGGAGGGGCAGGCGCAGAGACGCACGGGCAGAGGCGCAGGTGCAGAGGCGCAGGCGCGGAGGTGGGGGCGTAGAGGCGAAGTCCAGGAGGTGCAGGCACGGAGGCGCAGGCGCAGAGGTCCAGGTGCTGAGGCCCAGGTGAGGAGGCGCAGGCATGGAGGTACAGGAGCGAGGCGCAGGGGCAGAGGCGCAAGCGTAGAGGCACAGGCGGGGAGGCGCAGGCGCAGATGGGCAGGCGAGGAGGCGCAGGCGCGGAGGGGCAAGCGCGGAGTTGCAGGCACGGAGGCGCAGGCGCATACACAGGCACAGAGGTGCAAGCATGGAGGCGCAGGTGCAGAGCCACAAGCACGGAGGCGCAGGTCCGGAGGCGCAGGCGCGCAGGCGCAGTCGAGCAGGCGCAGGCACACCGGCGCAGCCACGCCGGCGCAGGCGCGGAGCCGCAGGCGCAGAGGCGCATAGACGGAGGCGCAGGCGCGGAGGAGCAGGCGCGTAAGGGCAGGCTTGCAGGCACAGGTGCGCAGGCTTCGGCGCGGAGGCGCTGGTGCGAAGGCACCGGCGCGGAGGCGCAGGTACAGAGGCGCAGGCGTGGATGCGCAGGCTCGGAGGTGCAGGCGCGGCGGCGCAAGCGCAGAGGGGCAGGCACGGTGTGCAGACACAGAGGCGCAGGACAAGACAACTGGAGCACGGCCAAGAAAACTGAAGCAAGCCCAAGACAACTGGAGCAAGCCCAAGACTACTGGAGCAAGGCCAAGACAACCGGAACAAGCCCAAGACAAATGGAGCAAGGCCAAGACAACAAGAGCAAGACCAAGACAACTGAAGCAAGCCAAAGACAACTGGAGCGAGGCCAAGACAACTGGAACAAGCCCAAGACAACTGGAGCAAGGCCAAGACAACCGGAACAAGCCCAAGACAAATGGAGCAAGGCCAAGACAACAAGAGCAAGACCAAGACAACTGAAGCAAGCCAAAGACAACTGGAGCGAGGCCAAGAGAACTGGAACAAGCCCAAGACAACTGGAGCAAGGCCAAGACAACTGGAGCAAGCCCAAGACAACTGGAGCAAGCCCAAGACAAATTGAGCAAGCCAAAGACAACTGGAGCAAGCCCAAGACAACTGGAGCAAGGCCAAGACAACTGGAGCAAGCCCAAGACAACTGGAGCAAGCCCAAGACAAATTGAGCAAGCCAAAGACAACTGGAGCAAGCCCAAAACCACAGGAGCAAGGACAAGACAACTGGAGCAAGACCAAGAAAACTGGAGCAAGGCCAAGACAACTGGAGCAAGGCCAACACCACTAGAGCAAGCCCAAGACAACTAGAGCAACGCCAAAACAATTGGAGCAAGCCCAAAACAACTGGAGCAAGGCCAAGACACCTGGAGCAAGACCAAGACAACTGGAGCAAGAACAAGACAACCGGAGCAAGGCCAAGACAATTAGAGCAAGGCCAAGACAACTGGAGCAAGCCCAATAGAGTTAGAGCAAGCCCAAGAGAACTGGAGCAAGCCCAAGACAATTGGAGCAAGCCCAAGACAACTGGAGCAAGGCCAAGATAACTGAAGTAAGCCCAAGACAACTGGAGCAAGCCCAAGACAACTGGAGCAAGCCCAAGACAACCACAGAAAGCCCATGACAACTAGAGCAAGCCCAAGACAACTGGAGCAAGTCCAAGACACCTAGAGCAAGCCCAAGACAACTGGAGCAAGGCCAAGACAACTAGAGCAAGCCCAAGACAACTGGAGCAAGCCCAAGACAACTTGAGCAAGCCCAAGACAACTGGAGGAAGGCCAAGACAACTGGAGCAAGCCCAAGAAAACTGAAGCAAGCCCAAGAAAACTGGAGCAATTCCAAGACAACTGGAGCAAGACCAAGACAACTATCGCAAGCCCAAGGCAACTGGGGCAAGCCCAAGACAACTTGAGCAAGCCCAAGACAACTGGAGCAAGCCCAAGACAACAGGAGCAAGGCCAAGACAGCTGAAGGAGGCCCAAGACAACTGGAGAAAGCCCAAGACAAGTGGAGCAAGCCCAAGGCAACTGAAGAAAGGCCAAAACTACGGGAGCAAGTTCAAGACAACTGGAGCAAGCCCAAGACAACTGGAGCAAGGCCAAGACAACTGGAGCAAGCCCAAGACACCTGGAGCAAGCCCAAGACAACTGGACCAAGGCCAAGACAATTGGAGCAAGCCCAAGACAACGGGAGCAAGCCCAAGACAACTTGAGCAAGCCCAAAAAAACAGGAGCAAGGCCAAGACAACTGGAGCAAGCCCAAGACAACTAGAGAAAGGCCAATACAACTGGAGCAATTCCAAGACAATTGGAGCAAGGCAAAGACAATAGGAGAAATGCCAAGACAACTGGAGCAAGCCCAAGACAACTAGAGAAAGGCCAATACAACTGGAGCAATTCCAAGACAATTGGAGCAAGGCAAAGACAATAGGAGAAATGCCAAGACAACTAAAGCAAGCCCAAAACAACTGGAGCAAGCCAAAGACAACAGGAGCAAGGCCAAGACAACTGGAGCAAGCCCAAGACAACTGGAGCAAGCCCAAGCCAACGTGAGCAAGGCCAAGAAAATTGGGCCAGCCCAAGACAACTTGAGCAAGCCCAAGAAAACAGGAGCAAGGCCAAGACAACTGGAGCAAGCCCAAGACAACTGGAGCAAGCCCAAGCCAACGTGAGCAAGGCCAAGAAAATTGGGCCAGCCCAAGACAACTTGAGCAAGGCAAAGACAGCTGGAGCAAGGCCAAGACAACTGAGCCAGCCAAAGAAAACGGGAGCAAGGAAACGACATCTGGAGCAAGGCCACGACAACTGGAGCAAGCCCAAGACAACTGGAGAAAGCCCAAGACAACTGGAGCAAGCCCAAGACAACTGGAGCAAGCCCAAGAAAACTGGAGTAGGCCCAAGACAATTGGAGCAAGGCCAAGGCAACTGGAGCAAGCCCAAGACAACTGGAGCAAGCCCAAGAAAACTAGAAGTATGGAGCAATCCCAAGACAACTGGAGCAAGCCCAAGACAACTGGAGGAAGCCCAAGACAACTGGAGCAAGCCCAAAACAACTCGAGCAATCCCAAGACAACTGGAGCAAGTCCAGGAAAAGTGGAGGAAAGCCAAGACAACTAAAGCAAGGCCAAGACAACTCGAGCAATGCCAAGTCAACTGAAGCAAGCTCTAGAAAAGTGGAGCAAGGCCAAGACAACTGGAGCAAGCCCAAGACATCTGGAGCAAGCCCAAGACAACTGGAACAATCCCAAGACAACAGGAGCAAGCCCAAGGCAACTCGAGCAAGCCCAAGACAACTGGAGCAAGGCCAAGACAACTAGAGAAATTCCAAGACAACTGGAGCTAGCCCAAGACAAGTGGAGCAAGACGTAGACGACACTTGCAAGCCCAAGAAAACAGAAGTAAGGCCAAGACAGCTGGAGCAAGCCCAAGACAACTGGAGCAAGGTCAAGACAATTGGAGCAAGCAGAAGCCAACTGGAGCAAGGCCAAGACAACTGGAGCAAGCCCAAGACAACTGGAAAAATCCCAAGACAACTGGAGCAAGGCCAAGACAACTAGAGGAAGGCCTAGACAACTCGAGCAATGCCAAGAAACCTTGTGCAAGCCCAAGACAAGTGGAGCAAGACCAAGACAATTGGAGCAAGCCCAAGACAACTGGAGTAAGCCCAAGACAACTTGAGCAAGGCCAAGACAACTGGAGCAAGCCCAAAAAAACTGGAGCAAGACCAAGACAACTGGAGCAAGCTGGAGACAACTGGAACAAGGCCAAGACAACTGGAGCAAGGCCTAGACAACTGGAGCAAACCCAAGACAACTGGAGCAAGTCCAAGACAACTGGAGCAAGCCCAAGACAACTGGAGCAAGGCCAAGACAACTGGAGCAAGCCCAAGACAACTGGAGCAAGGCCAGGACAACTGGGGAAAGCCCAAAACATCTGGAGCAAGGACAAGACAGCTGGAGCAAGGCCAAGACAACTGGAACCAGCCCAAGAAAATTGCATCAAGGCCAAGACATCTGGAGCAAGGCCCAGACAACTAGAGCAAGCCCAAGACAACTGGAGCAAGTCCAAGATAACTGGAACAAGCCCATAACAAATGGAGCAAGCCCAAGACAACTGGAGCAAGCCCAAGACAACAGGAGCAAGCCCAAGACAACTAGAGCAAGCCCAAGACAATTGGAGCAAGGCCAAAACAACTGGAGAAATTCCAAGACAACTGGAGCAAGCCCAAGACAACTGGAGCAAGACGTAGACAACTCGAGTAAGCCCAAGACAACACAAGCAAGGCCAAGACAACTGGAGCAAGCCCAAGACAACTGGAGCAAGGCGAAGACAACTGTAGCAAGCCCACGAAAAGTGGAGCAAGGCCAAGACAACTGGAGCAAGGCCAAGACAACTGGTGCAAGACCACGACAACTGGAGCAAGACCAAGACAACTGGAGCAAGCCCAAGACAACCAGAGCAAGCCCAAGACAACTGGAGCAAGGCCAAGACAACTAGAGCAAGGCCAAGAAAACTGGAGCAAGCCCAAGACAGCGGGAGCAAGGCCAAGACAAATGGAGCAACCAAAGACAACTGGAGCAAGCCCAAGACAACTGGAGCAAGGCCAAGACAATTGGAGTAAGCCGAAGACAACTGGAGCAATGCCAAGACAACTGGAGCAAGCCCAAGATAACTGGAGCAAGGCTACGACCAATGGAGCAAGCCCAAGACAACTGGAGCAAGGCCAAGACAATTGGAGTAAGCCGAAGACAACTGGAGCAATGCCAAGACAACTGGAGCAAGCCCAAGATAACTGGAGCAAGGCTACGACCAATGGAGCAAGCCCGAGACAACTGGAACAAGCCCAAGACAACAGGAGCAAGGCCTAGACAACTGGAGCAAGCCGAAGACAACTGGGACAAGGCCAAGACAACTGGAGCAAGCCCAAGACAACTGGAACAAGCCCAAGACAACAGGAGCAAGGCCTAGACAACTGGAGCAAGCCGAAGACAACTGGGACAAGGCCAAGACAACTGGAGCAAGCCCAAGTCAACTGGAGTAAGCTCCATACAACTGGAGCACGTCCAAGACAACTGGAGCAAGGCCAAGACAACTGGAGCAAGCCCAAGACAACTGGAGCAAGCCCAAGACAACTGGAGCAGGCCCAAGACAACTAGAGCAAGGCCAAGACAACTGTAGCAAGCTCAAGACAACTTGAGCAAGCCCAAGACAAGTGGAGCAAGCCCAAGACTACTGGAGCAAGCCTAAGACAACTGGAGCAAGCCCAAGACAAGTGGAGCAAGGCCAAGACAACTGGAGCAAGGTCAAGGAAACTGGAGCAAGGCCAATTCAACTGGAGCAAGCCCAAGACAATTGGAGCAAGCCCAAGACAACTGGAGCAAGGCCAAGACAACTGGAGCAAGCCCAAGACAACTGGAGCAAGCCCAAGGCAACTGGTGCAAGTCCAGGGCAACTGGGGAGAGCCCAAGACAACTGGAGCAAGGCCAAGACAGCTGGAGCAAGGCCAAGACAACTGGAGCGAGCCCAAGAAAATTGTAGCAAGGCCAACACATCTGGAGCAAGGCCCAGACAACTAGAGCAACCCTAAGGCAACTGGAGCAAGCCCAAGACAACTGGAGCAAGCCCAAGACAAATGGAGCAAGCCCAAGACAACTGGAGCAAGCCCAAGACAACAAGAGCATGCCCAAGACAATTGGAGCAAGCCCAAGACAACTGGAGCAAGTCCAAGACACCTGGAGCAATACCAAGACAACTGGAGCAAGGCCAAGACAGCTGGAGCAAGGCCAAGACAACTGGAGCGAGCCCAAGAAAATTGTAGCAAGGCCAACACATCTGGAGCAAGGCCCAGACAACTAGAGCAACCCTAAGGCAACTGGAGCAAGCCCAAGACAACTGGAGCAAGGCTACGACCTCTGGAGCAAGCCCGAGACAACTGGAACAAGCCCAAGACAACAGGAGCAAGGCCTAGACAACTGGAGCAAGCCGAAGACAACTGGGGCAAGCCCAAGACAACTGGAGCAAGCCCAAGACAACAGGAGCAAGCCCAAGACAAATGGAGCAAGCCCAAGACAACTGGAGCAAGCCCAAGACAACAAGAGCATGCCCAAGACAATTGGAGCAAGCCCAAGACAACTGGAGCAAGTCCAAGACACCTGGAGCAAGACCAAGACAACTGGAGTAAGGCCAAGACAGCTGGAGCAAGCCCAAGACAACTGGAGCAAGCCCAAGACAACGTGAGCAAGCCCAAGACAACTGGAGCAAGCCCAAGACAACTGGAGCAAGGCTACGACCTATGGAGCAAGCCCGAGACAACTGGAACAAGCTTAAGACAACAGGAGCAAGGCCTAGACAACTGGAGCAAGCCGAAGACAACTGGGGCAAGGCCAAGACAACTGGAGCAAGCCCAAGTCAACTGGAGTAAGCTCCATACAACTGGAGCAAGTCCAAGACAACTGGAGCAAGGCCAAGACAACTGGAGCAATCCCAAGACAACTGGAGCAAGCCCAAGACAACTGGAGCA
>SZWC01006011.1:49398-70238 GCA_023375785.1 Penium margaritaceum | reverse complement strand
ACAACTGGAGCAAGTCCAAGACAACTGGAGCAAGGCCAAGACAACTGGAGCAATCCCAAGACAACTGGAGCAAGCCCAAGACAACTGGAGCAGGCCCAAGACAACTAGAGCAAGGCGGAAATTGATGCAGAGGAATGAGGAGGCGGCTGATGACGGAGTGGGCGCAGGGGCGAGAGCTCGTGCGCTACGAAGAGTTCGGCATGAGTGCAGGGCGTTGTGACTTGGGCGATGTGACCGGGCGAATCCTTGTGCCGAGCAGAGGATGATAGTTTGAAGGCGGAGAAAATGATTGATGATTGAGTGGGCGCAGGGGCAAAACCACGTGCGCTAGCGAAGTTTCAGCGTGGGCGCAGGTCGTTGCGACTTGAGCGATGCAACCGGGCGGATCCTTGTGCCGAGTAGACGATGATGCAGATAGCGGAAAGCGATTGATGATGGAGTGGGCGCAGGGGCGAAACCACGTGCGCTGCTGAATTAGGGGAGTAGGATGTGGCAAGGGGAAGGCAGGTGCCAACGCGCTGCGAGAAATTTGCTCCCGGTGTGGGTGCAGGCTACTGCGAAGCGGGCAGCTAGCTCGTGTAGATCCTTGTGCTGGTCACAGACGCTGATGATTGCTGATGAAGAAACGGAGGCTGATGATGATCCGGAGTGGGCGCAGGGGCGAGCCGCGTGCGCTGAAGGAAGTTTCGGCGTGGGCGCAGGTCGTCGCGGAACGGGCGATGCGACCGGGCGGATCCTTGTGCCAAGCAGAAGCGATACGGAAGCGGAGGAGGCGATTGATGAATGAGTGGGCTCAGGGTCAAAACCTCGTGCAATGAAGAATGATGCTGATGAAGATGATTGATGCGAAGGCGGCGCAAGAGATGCTGATTGCGGATTGACGTGGAGCAGACGGAGATGAGGCATGAACAGGCGGCTGATGGAGCTGAGGAGCGAGGATGGCAAGGAGGACCGAAGACAATAGATGGGAATGACGCGAAGGATGAGGATGGATGAGGATGGATGACGATGTAGAAGGAGGAATGTAGAGAGCGAGGCACACAGAGGCAGGAGAGATGATGCGGCAGAGCGACACAACCACTTCCTTTGCTTTCAGGAGAGTGACGGCTTGTTCCCCAGTTGGCCCTCCGCGGGCAGGAATACTGGTGGTATACGATATCCTGACAGTTCGAGAAAGTTGGTTTCGATGGAGAGATTCAGGCAGCAAGCAGAGGCACTGGTCCGCTGATGTCAGGAGAGTGACACCTTGTTCCCCAGTTGGCTCGGAAATGGGAGCAGGAAGACTGGTGGTGTCCGATATCCTGACGACGGTAGTTTGGGCTGCAGCGACTGACATGGGAGAAAGCGGTGCGAGGAGGCGGCTCGAGATGATGGACGCACGCGGACTGAGGATGACGAGGAGGAAGTAGCAGATGAGGCTGGTGAGGAGAGAGGCGAGAGGAGGAGGTGCTTGTGGAGGCAGAGGCGATAAGGGGCAGTGGATGACAGATGGCAGAAAGCTTCTTGGTAGTTGACGACAGGCGGCAGCTTGAGAGTTGCTTGTAGCTGATGTGGACAACTAGTCACCGATTGTTGGCCACGGGCGCGGAAATGGGCACAGGGCTTCCTTTGGATGACGAGGATTTTCTTCAGTGCGGGGAACTCGTTAGGCAGTGCTGCTAATGTCAGCTGCTGACGAAGCGGAGAAGCGCGAGGTGATGGTAGCGGCAGTAGAAGAGCGCGAATGGAAGCGATGGAGGAAGGATGGCGGCAGAGCGATGACGCGGTCATGGGGCACCAGGTGATGTTGCCTGAAGCTATGATACCATGTTAGAAGAATGCATGCATGAGCATAGAGAGAGCAGAAGCAGGCAGAAGCGTCGGAACATGCAAGACAGCGTCAGCAGAGTGACGTAAGCAAGAGCGGTCCCGAGGAGTTAGTTACAGGGGTTGGTAGATGCTAAGATGAGGGGTAGTCGAGGTAGACAAGCTGATGTGAGAGAGTGCTAGAGAGACGAGTGAAGGTTGGTGGAGTAAGAGGGCTGAGCGAAGGAGCGAGAGTGACGGAGCGAAGAGCTGAGAGAGGCTGGCAAAGCCAAGGAATGCAAAGTGCGAACAGAGCGAAGACACGGCGGCGAAGCCGCGGAACCAAGGGGGAACAGGATGGGAAGAACTGTTCTGGTTAATTGTGGAGAGAATGAACATCCTCCATATGTACTACAGAACAGGAAGGATAGGAAACATGAATAACGGCTTCTTCTACACTAGCCGGACGCGCTTGCGGTGATTCCGCTTATTAGGGGATGTCTCGGTAGGAAGGCCGTTGGTCAGTCGGGGACCGTTAACGGCTAGTCAGTGATGACTGAGGTGGTTCTTGCCGGAGTTGAACCATTATTGAGAGCTCGGAGTATCCGAGGGGTGAGGTGTACCTTGTCGGAGTCATATTTTCTGACATGGACAATGCCTGGAAATGCCAGCCAATGCCTGGCAATGCCTGGCAATGCTTCGCAATGCCTGGGAAATGCCTGGAAATGCCTGGACAATGCCTGACAATGCCTGGGCAATGCCTGGCAATGCCTGGCATTGCCTAGCAATGTCTCGACAATGCCTGGCAATGCTCGGCAATGCCTAGGCAATGCCTGGAAATACCTGGGGAATGCCTGGCAATGCCTGGCAATGCCTGGAAATGCTTTGCGATGCTTGGGCAATGCCTAGTCAATGCCTGGCAACGCTTGGCAATGCTTGGCAATGCCTGGGCAATGCCTGGAAATGCATAGGCAATGCCTGGTAATGCCTCACAATGCCTTGGCAATGCCTGGCAAAGCTTGGCAATGCCTGGCAATGCTTAGGCAAGGCCTGGCAATGCCTGGAAATGCATAGGCAATGCCTGGTAATGCCTCACAATGCCTTGGCAATGCCTGGCAAAGCTTGGCAATGCCTGGCAATGCTTAGGCAAGGCCTGGCAATGCCTAGCAATGCATGGCAATGCCTGGGCAATGCCTGGCAATGACTAGTCAATGCCTAGCAATGCCCGGCAAAACTAGGCAATGCTTGGGAATGCTTGGCAATGCCACGGCAATGCCTTGCAATGCCAGGCAATGCCTGGGCAATGCCTGGCAATGCTTGGGTAATGCCTGGCAATGCCTAGGCAATGCCTGGCAATGCCTGAAAATGCCCAGGCAATGCCTGCCAATGCCTAGGCAATGCCTGGCAATGCTTGGGCAATGCCTGGCAATGCTTGGACAATGCCAAGGCAATGCCTGGCAATGCCTGGGCCATGCCTAGCAATGTCTGGGCAATGCCTGGCAATGCCTCGCAATGCTTCACAATGCCAGGGCAATGCCTGGCAATGCTTGGACAATGCCTGGCAATGCCTGGCAATGCCTGGCAATGCCTAGGCAATGCCTGGGCAATGCCTGACAATGCCTAGGCAATGCCTTGACAATGCCTGGAAATGCCTAGCAATGCCTGGCAATGCCTGGAAATGTCTGGGCAATGCCTGGCAATGCCTGGCAATGCCTGGCAATGCCTAGGCAATGCCTAGTAATTCGTAGCAATGCCTGGGGAATGCTTGGCAATGCCTGGCAATGCCTGGAAATGTCTGGGCAATGCCTGGCAATGCCTGGCAATGCCTGGCAATGCCTAGGCAATGCCTAGTAATTCGTAGCAATGCCTGGGGAATGCTTGGCAATGCCTGGCAATGCCCGGGCAATGCCTCGGAATGCCTGGCAATACCTGGCAATGCCTGGGCAATGCTTGGTAATGCGTAGGCAATGCCTGAGCAATGCCAGGCAATGCCAGGAAATGCCTTGGTAATGCCTGGCAATGCCTGGGCAATGCCTGGCAATGCTTGGCAATGCTTGGGAAATGCCTGTCAATGCCTGGGAAATGCCTAGCAATGCCTGGTAATGCCTGGGCAATGCCTAGCAATGCCTGGACAATGCCTGGCAATGCCTGGCAATACCAGGGAAATGCCTGGCAATGCCTGGCAATGCCTAGCAACGCCTGAACAATGCCTAACAACGCACAGGCAATGCCTGGTAATGCCTGGCAATGCCTTGGCAATGCCAAGGAATGCCTAGCAATGCCTGGCAATGCCTGGGCAATGCTTGGTAATGCCTAGGGAATGCATGGCGATGCTTGGCAATGCCTAGGCAATGCCTGGCAGTGCCTAGGCAATGTCAGGCAATGCCTCGAAATGCCTAGGCAATGCCTGCCAATGCGTGGAAAATTCCTTGCAATGCCTGGAATTGTCAGGCCAATGCCTGGCAATGCGTAGGCAATGCCTAGGCAATGCCTGCCAATGCGTGGAAAATTCCTTGCAATGCCTGGAATTGTCAGGCCAATGCCTGGCAATGCGTAGGCAATGCCTAGGCAATGCCTGGCAATCCTTGGGCCTTGCCTGGGTAATGCCTAGGCAATGCCTGGCAACGCCTGGACAATGCCTGGGCAATGCTTGGTAATGCCTGGCAATGCCTGGGAAATGCCTGGCAATGCCTGGGCAATGCCTGGCAATGCCTGGCAATGCCTAGGCAATGCCTGGCAACGCCTGGACAATGCCTGGGCAATGCTTGGTAATGCCTGGCAATGCCTGGGAAATGCCTGGCAATGCCTGGGCAATGCCTGGCAACGGTTGGCAATGCCTCGCAATGCCTGGCAATGCCTGGCAGTGCTTCACAATGCCTGGGCAATGCCTGGACAATGCCTGGCAATGCCTGGCAATGCCTAGCAATGCGTGGACAATGCCTGGAAATGCCTAGGCAATGCCTGGGCAATGCCTGGCAATGCCTGGACAATGCCTGTGCAATGCTTGGACAATGCCTGGCAATGCCTGGGCAATGCCTGGCAATGCCTGGAAATGCCTAGGCAATGCCTGGGCAATGCCTGGCAATGCCTGGACAATGCCTGTGCAATGCTTGGACAATGCCTGGCAATGCCTGGGCAATGCCTGGCAATGCCTCGCAATGCCTGGCAATGCCAGGGCAATGCCTAGCAATGCCTAGGCAATGCCTGGAAATGCCTGGCAATGCCTGGGCAATGCTTGGAATTGCCTAGGCAATGGCAGGCAATGCCTTGCAATGCCTGGACAATGCCTGGCAATGCCTGGCAATGCCTCGCAATGCCTGGCAATGCCAGGGCAATGCCTAGCAATGCCTAGGCAATGCCTGGAAATGCCTGGCAATGCCTGGGCAATGCTTGGAATTGCCTAGGCAATGGCAGGCAATGCCTTGCAATGCCTGGACAATGCCTAGGAATGCCTGGCAATGCCTGGCAATGCCTGGGCAATGCCTGGCAATGCCTAGGCCATGCCTCGTAATGCCTGGCAATGCCTCGGCAATGCCTGCAATGCCTAGACAATGATTGGCAATGCCTAGCAATGCCTGGGCAATGCCTGGCAATGCCTAGGCCATGCCTCGTAATGCCTGGCAATGCCTCGGCAATGCCTGCAATGCCTAGACAATGATTGGCAATGCCTAGCAATGCCTGGGCAATGCCTGGCAATACTTGGACAATGCCTAAAATGCCTAACAATGCCTGGCAATGCCAGGGCACTGCCTAGCAATGCCTAGGCAATGACTGGCAATGCCTAGCAACGCCTGGGCAATAGCAGGCAATGCATAGCAATGCCTAGCAATGCCTAGCAATACCTAGGCAATGCCTGGGAATGCCTGGCAATGCCTAGGCCATGCCTGGTAAGGCCTAGGCAATGCATGGCAATGCCTGTCAATGCCTAGGCAATGCATGGCAGTGCCTAGGCAATGTCTAGCAATGCATGGGCAATGCCTGGCAATGCCCGGAAAATTCCTGGCAATGCCTGGCAATGCCTGGAAATGTTAGGGCCATGCCTGGCAATGCCTAGGCAGTGCCTGGGAATGCCTAGGCAATGCCTGGCAATGCCTGGGCAATGCCTGGCAATGCCTGGAAATGCTTGAACAATGTCTGGCAATGCTTGGGCAATGCCTAGCAATGCCTGGCAATGCCTGGACAATGCCTAGCAATGCCTGGCAATACCCGGCAATGCCAGGGCAATGCTTGGTAATGCCTAGGCAATGCCTAGGAATGATTGGCAATGCCTGGGCAATGCCTAGCAATGCCTAGAAATGCCTGGCAATGCTTGGATACTGTTTTTGGCAATGCCTGGCAATGCCTCACAATGCCTGGACAATGCGTGGCAATGCCTAGGCAATGCTTGGCAATGCTTCGGCAATGCACGACAATGCCTAGGCAATGCCTGGCATTGCCTGGCAATGCCTGGACAATGCGTGGCAATGCCTTGCAATGCCTACGCAATGCCTGGCAATACATGGGGAATGCCTTGCAATGCCTGGCAATGCCTAGGAAATGCCTGGCAATGCCTGGGTAATGCCTGGCAATCCCTGGGCAATGCTTGGCAATGCTT
This sequence comes from Penium margaritaceum, assembly GCA_023375785.1. Classification (NCBI taxonomy): domain Eukaryota; kingdom Viridiplantae; phylum Streptophyta; class Zygnematophyceae; order Desmidiales; family Peniaceae; genus Penium; species Penium margaritaceum. The sequence goes on along the minus strand of SZWC01006011.1, from coordinate 63,859 downwards.
GGCAATGCCTAGGCAATGCCTGGCAATGCTTGGAAATGCTTGGCAATGCCTTGGCAATGCCTGGCAATGCCTTGGCAATGCCTGGCAATGCGTAGGCAAGGCCTGGCAATGCCTCACAATGCCTTCGCAATGCCTTGGCAATGCCTGGCAATGCCTCGCAATGCCTAGCAATGCCTAGCAATGCTTGGCAATGCCAGGGCAATGCCTAGCAATGCCTAGGCAATGCCTGGAAATGCCTGGCAATGCCTGGGCAATGCCTGGCAATGCCTGGACAATGCCTGTGCAATGCTTGGACAATGCCTGGCAATGCCTGGGCAATGTCTGGCAATGCCTAGCAATGCCTGGCAATGCGTAGGCAAGGCCTGGCAATGCCTCACAATGCCTTCGCAATGCCTAGGCAATGCCTGGCAATGCCTCGCAATGCCTAGCAATGCCTAGCAATGCTTGGCAATGCCTGGCAATGCCTAGGCCATGCCTCGTAATGCCTGGCAATGCCTCGGCAATGCCTGCAATGCCTAGACAATGATTGGCAATGCCTAGCAATGCCTGGGCAATGCCTGGCAATGCCTGGACAATGCCTGTGCAATGCTTGGACAATGCCTGGCAATGCCTGGGCAATGTCTGGCAATGCCTAGCAATGCCTGGCAATGCGTAGGCAAGGCCTGGCAATGCCTCACAATGCCTTCGCAATGCCTTGGCAATGCCTGGCAATGCCTCGCAATGCCTAGCAATGCCTAGCAATGCTTGGCAATGCCAGGGCAATGCCTAGCAATGCCACGAAATGCCTAGGCAATGCCTGGGTATGCTTGGCAATGCCTGGACAATGCCTTGCAATGCCTCGCAGAGTTATGGTTAATCACCTAAAATTTACACACTTGATGATCAGTGTATCAAAAAGTGCATTTGTGCATGCATTTTTTTGATGCAAAGCATCCACATGCATACATGCCAGCAAAGCCCAGATGCAAATTCCTTGCATGTAATGATGAACATGATTTGCTCTATGTGCTATTTAATAGTTTTTGTGAACAGTCCATGTTCACTAGTTTGTTCACTTCCCAATTTACGTGTTGATACATAGTTTCGCAAGTGAGACAACTGGTCATATATGGCTTGGCAATGCCTGGGCAATGCCTGGGCAATTCCTGGCAATGCTTGGGTAATGCCTGGCAATGCCTAGGCAATGCCAGGCAATGCCTGGCAATGCCTGGGCAATTCCTAGCAATGCCTAGGCAATGCCTTGCAATGCCTGGCAATGCCTTGCAATGCATGGCAATGCCTGGGAAATGCCGGGCAAGGCCTGGGCAATGCCAGGTAATGCCTGGCAATGCCAGGGCAATGCGTGGCAATGCTTAGGCAATGCCTAGCAATACCTTGCAATGCTTTGCAATGCAAGGACAATGTCTGGCAATGCCTGGAAAATGCCTGGCAATGCCTGGCAATGCCAGGGCAATGCGTGGCAATGCTTAGGCAATGCCTAGCAATACCTTGCAATGCTTTGCAATGCAAGGACAATGTCTGGCAATGCCTGGAAAATGCCTGGCAATGCCTGGCAATGCCTGGCAACGCCTAGGCAATGCCTGGCAATGCTAAGGCAATGCCTGGGCAATGCCTGGACAATGCCTAGGCAATGCCTGGACAATGCCTGGCAATGCCTCGGCAATGCATAGCAATGTCTGGCAATGCCTGGGCAATGCCTGGCAATGTCTGGGCAATGCCTGGCAATGCCTAGCAATGCTTGGCAATGCCTGGCAATGCCTAGGCAATGCGTAGTAATGCCTAGCAATGCATGGGCAATGCTTCGTAATGCCTAGGCAATGCCTGGAAATGCCTGGGCAATGCCAGGGAATGCCTAGCAATGCCTCGCAATGCCTAGACAATGCCTGGCAATGCCTAGGCAATGCCTGGCAATGCGTGGGCAATGCGTGGCAATGCCAGGCAATGCCTTGGCAATGCCTGGCAATGCCTGGGCAATGCCTGGCAATGCTTGGCAATGCTTGGGCAATGCCTTTCAATGCCTGGGCAATGCCTGGCAATGCCTGGGCAATGCCTAGCAATGGCTGGACAATGCCTGGCAATGCGTGTCAATTCCTGGCAATGCCAGGGAAACGCCTGGCAATGCCTGGGCAATGCCTGGCAATGCCTAGCAATGCTTGGGCAATGCCTGGCAATGCATGGGCAATGCCTGGCATTGCCTGGCAATGCCTAGGGAATGCCTGGCAATGCCTGGCAATGCCTGGCAATGCCTAGCAATGCTTGGGCAATGCCTGGCAATGCATGGGCAATGCCTGGCATTGCCTGGCAATGCCTAGGGAATGCCTGGCAATGCCTGGCAATGCCTGGGTAATACTTGGTAATGCCTAGGGAATGCATGGCGATGCCTGGCAATGCCTAGGCAATGCCTGGCAGTGCCTAGGCAATGTCTGACAATGCCTGGCAATGCCTGGAAAATTCTTGGCAATGCTTGGCAATGCCTGGCAATGCCTGGCAATGTCAGGGCAATGCCTAGCAATGCCTGAGCAATTCCTAGGCAATGCCTTGCAATGCCTAGGCAATGCCAGGCAACACCTGGACAATGCCTCGGTAGTGCTTGGCAATGCCTGGCAATGCCTGGACAATGCCTCGGAATGCCTGGCAATGCTTCGCAATGCGTGGGCAATGCCTGGCAATGCCTGGGCAATGCCTGGCAATGCCTAGCAATGCCTGGCAATGCGTAGGCAAACCCTTGTAATGCCTAGGCAATGCCTGGGCAATGCCTGTCAATGCGTGGGCAATGCCTGGCAATGCCTGGGCAATGCCTGGCAATGCCTAGCAATGCCTGGCAATGCGTAGGCAAACCCTTGTAATGCCTAGGCAATGCCTGGGCAATGCCTGTCAATGCGTGGGCAAAGCCTAGCAATGCGTGGCAATGCCTAGGCAAAGCCTGGCAATGCCTAGCAATGCCTGGGCAATAGCTGGCAGTGCATAGGCAATTCCTTGCAATGCCTGGAAATGCCTGGGCAATGCCTGGCAATGCCTAGGCAAAGCCTGGCAATGCCTAGCAATGCCTGGGCAATAGCTGGCAGTGCATAGGCAATTCCTTGCAATGCCTGGAAATGCCTGGGCAATGCCTGGGAATTCCAAGCAATGCCTATGCAATGCCTGGTAATGCCTAGGCATTGCATGGCAATGGCTTTCAATGCATAGGCAATGCCTGTCAGTGCCTAAGAAATGTCTGGCAATGCCTGGGCAATACTTGGCAATGCTCGGAAAATTCCTAGCAATGCCTGGCAATGCCTGGCAATGCCTAGGCAATGCCTGCCAATGCCTCGGGAATGCCTGGGCAATGCCTAGGCAATGCCTGGCAACGCCTTGCAATGCCTGGGCAATGCCTGGCAATAACTGGGCAATGCCTGGCAATGCCTAGGAAATGCCTAGCAATGCCTGGCAATGCCTGGCAATGCCAAGGTAATGCCTAGCAATGCGTGGGCAATGCCTGGCAATGTCTGACAATACATGGCAATGTCAGGCAATGCCTGAACAATGCCTGGACAATGCCTGGCAATGCCTAGGCAATGCCTGGCAATGCCTGGGCAATGCCTGGCAATGCATGGGTAATGCCTGGCAATGCCAAGCAATGCCTCGGCAATGCTTGGAAATGCTTGGGCAATGCCTGGCAATGCCGGGGCAATGCCTGGCAATGCTTGGCAATGCCTGGCAATGCATGGGTAATGCCTGGCAATGCCAAGCAATGCCTCGGCAATGCTTGGAAATGCTTGGGCAATGCCTGGCAATGCCGGGGCAATGCCTGGCAATGCTTGGCAATGCCTGGCAATGCCTCGACAATACCTGGCAATGCCAAGGCAATGCCTAGCAATGCCTGGCAATGCCTTGGCAATGCTTGGCAATGCCTGGACAATGCCTGGCAATGCCTAGCAATGCTTGGGCAATGCCTGGCAATGCCAAGGCAATGCCTAGCAATGCCTGGCAATGCCTTGGCAATGCTTGGCAATGCCTGGACAATGCCTGGCAATGCCTAGCAATGCTTGGGCAATGCCTGGAAATGCCTGTGCAATGCCTAGAAATGCCTTGCAATGCCTGGACAATGCCTGTAATGCTTGGCAATGCCTGGCAATGCATGGGCAATGCCTGGAAATGCCTGGACAATGCCTGGCAAGGCCTGGCAATGCCTGGGCAATGCCTGGCAATACCTGGGCAATGCCTGGCAATGCCTGACAATGCTTGGATAATGTTTTTGGCAATGCCTGGCAATGCCTGGCAATGCTTCGCAATGCCTGGACAATGCTTTCCAATGCCTAGGCAATGCCTAGCAATGCCTGGCAATGCCTGGGCAATGCCCAGAATTGCATGGGCAATGTCTGGCAATGCCTGGATAATGCCTGGCAATGCCTGCCAATACCTTGCAATGTCTGGCAATGCTTCGCAATGCCTGGACAATACTTGGCAATGCCTAGACAATGTCTGGCAATGCCTGGCAATGCCTGGCATTGCCTGGCAAAGCCTGGACAATGCGTGGCAATGCCTGGCAATGCCTGGCAATGCCTCGACAATGTCCGGCAATGCCCGGGCAATGCCTGGGAAATGCCTAGCGATGCCTGGCAATGCCTGGGTAATGCCTAGCAATGCCTCGACAATGCCTGGCAATGCCTGGCAATGCCTGGCTATGCTAGGGCAATGCCTGGCAATGCCTAGGCAATGCCTGGAAATGCCTAGCAACGCCAGGGCAATGCCTGGCAATGGATAGACAATGCCTGGCAATGCATCGTAATGCCTGGACAATGCCTCGGAATGCCTGGCAATGCCTGGCAATGCCTGGGCAAGGCCTAGTAATGCCTAGGCAATGCTTGGCAATGCCTTGCAATGCCTAGGCAATCCCTGGCAGTGCCTAGGCAATGTTTGGCAATGCCAAGAAAGGCCTGGGCAATGCCTGGAAAATTCCTGGCAACGCATGATAATGCCTGGCAATGCCAGGGCAATGCCTGGCAATTCCTAGGCAATGCCTTGGCAATGCCCTGCAATGCCTGGGCAATGCCTGGGCAATGCCTAGGCAATGCCTGGCAACGCGTGGCAATGCCTAGGCAATGCCTGGCAATGCGTGGGCAATGCATGGCAATGCCAGGCAATGCCTAGGCAATGCATAGCAATGCCTGGCAATGCTTGGCAATGCCTAGGTACTGCCTGGCAATGCCTGGGCAATGCCTGGCAATGCCTGGGCAATGCCTGACAATGCCAAGCAATGCCTAGGCAATGCATAGCAATGCCTGGCAATGCTTGGCAATGCCTAGGTACTGCCTGGCAATGCCTGGGCAATGCCTGGCAATGCCTGGGCAATGCCTGACAATGCCAAGCAATGCCTAGGCAATGCCTGGAAATGCTTGGGCAATGCCTGGCAATGCCTCGCAATGCCGGGGCAATGCCTGACAATGCTTGGCAATGCCTGGGTAATGCCTGGCAATGCTTGGGAAATGCCTCGCAATGCCTGGCAATGCCTTGGCAATGCCGGGAAATGCCTGGGCAATGTCTGGCAATGCTTGGCAATGCTTGGGCAATGCCTGTGCAATGCCTAGAAATGCCTAGCAATGCTTGGACAATGCCTGGCAATGCCTGGCAATGCCAGGAAATTCTTGGCAATGCCAGGGCAATGCCTAGAAAAGCCAAGGCAATGCCTAGGAATACTTGGCAATGCATGGGCAATGCCTGGGAATACCTGGGCAATGCCTAGCAATGCTTGAATAATGTTTTTGGCAATGCCTGGCAATGCCTCGCAATGCCTGGATAATGCCTAGGCAATGCCTGGCAATGCCTGGGCTATGCCTGGCATTACCAAAGCAATGCTTGGCAATGCCTGGCAATGCCTGGACAATGCCTGGCAATGCCTGCCAATGCATGGCAATGCTTGGCAATGCTTTGCAATGCCTGGGCAATGCCTAGCAATGCCTAGACAATGGATGGCAATGCCTGGGCAATGCCTGGCAATGCCTAGGCAATGCCTGGAAATAGCTGGAGAATGCCTGGCAATGCTTGGCAATGCCTGGGCAATGCCTAGCAATGCCTAGACAATGGATGGCAATGCCTGGGCAATGCCTGGCAATGCCTAGGCAATGCCTGGAAATAGCTGGAGAATGCCTGGCAATGCTTGGCAATGCCTTGGCAATGCCTGGCAATGCCTGGTAATGCCTAGGCAATGCCAGGCAATGCCTAGGTAATGCCTGGCAATGCCTGGCATTGCCTGGGCAATGCCTGGCAATGCTTGGCAATGCTTGGCAATGCCTGGGCAATGCCTGGGCAATGCCTTGGCAATGCCTGGCAATGCCTAGGTAATGCCTGGCAATGCCTGGCATTGCCTGGGCAATGCCTGGCAATGCTTGGCAATGCTTGGCAATGCCTGGGCAATGCCTGGGCAATGCCTTGGCAATGCCTGGCAATGCCTAGGAAATGCCTAGCAATGCCTCGCAATGCCTTGGCAATGCCTGGCAATGCCTTGCAATGCTTAGGAAATGTTTTGCAATGCCTGGGCAAAGCCTAACAATGCATGGAAATGCCTGGGCAATGCCTAACAATGCATGGCAATGCCTGGGCCATTGCTGGCAATGCCTAAACAATTCTTGGCAATGCTCGGCAATGCCTGGCAATGCCTGGCAATGCCAGGGCAATGCCTTGCAAGGCCTAGGCAATGCCTTGGAATGCTTGGCAATGCCTGGGCAATGCCTTGCAATGCCTGGCAACTCCTGGGCAAAGCCTGGCTATGCTTGGCAATACTTGGGTAATGCCTAGCAATGCCTGGACAATGCCTGGCAATGCCAGGGCAATGTGTGGCAATGCCTAGGCAATGCCTGGCAATGTTTGGGCAATGCTTGGAAATGCCTAGGCAATGCCGGGCAATGCCTGGGCAATGCCTGGCTATGCTTGGCAATGCCCGGGCAATGCCTAGCAATGCCTGGGCAAGGCCTGGTAAAGCATTGCAATGCTTTGTAATGCGAGGGGAATGCCTGGCAATGCCTGGACAATGCTTGGCAATGCCTCGCAATGCCTGGCAATGCCTGGGCAATGCCTCGCAATGCCTGGCAATGCCTAGGCAATGCCTGGAAAAACCTGGAATGCCTGGCAATGCCTAGCAATGCCTAGGCAATGCCTGGCAATGCCTGGGCAATGCCTCGCAATGCCTGGCAATGCCTAGGCAATGCCTGGAAAAACCTGGAATGCCTGGCAATGCCTAGCAATGCCTAGGCAATGCCTGGCAATGCCTGGTAATGCCTGGGCAATGCCTGGCAATGCCTGGGCAATGCCTGGACAATGCCTGGCAATGCCTAGCAATGCCCGGCAATGCCAGGGAAATGCCTGGCAATGCCTGGCAATGCCTAGCAACGCCTGGACAATGCCTGGCAATGCCTGGGCAATGCCTGGACAATGCCTGGCAATGCCTAGCAATGCCCGGCAATGCCAGGGAAATGCCTGGCAATGCCTGGCAATGCCTAGCAACGCCTGGACAATGCCTGGCAATGCATAGGCAATGCCTAGACAATGCATGGGAATGCCTGGCAATGCCTGGATATGCTAGGGAAATGCCTGGTAATGCCTAGGCAATGCATGGCAATCCCTGGCAATGCCTAGGCAATGCCTGGAAACATCCTGGCAATGCCTGGCAATCCCTCGCAATGCCAGGGCAATGCTTGGCAATGCCTAGGTAATGCCTAGGCAATGCCTTGCAATGCCTGGACAATACTTGGGGAATGCCTAGGCAATGCGTGGCAACGACTGGCAATGCCTACGCAATGCCTGGGAATGCCTGGGCAATGCCTGGCAATGCCTGGCAATGCCTAGGCAATGCGTGGCAATTTCTGGACAATGCCTAAAAATGCCTGGGAAATGCCTGGCAATGCCTGGAAATGCTTGGGCAATGCCTAGTAATGCCTAGCAATGCTATGCAATGCGTGGGCAATGCCTGGCAATGCCTGGACAATGCCTTGCAATGCCTACCAATGCCTTGGTAATGCCTGGCAATAACTAGGCAATGCCTGGGCAATGCCTGGCAATGCCTGGGCAATGCCTCACAATGCCTGGGCAGTGCCTAGCAATGCCAAGCAATGCCTAGGCAATGCTTGGAAATGCCTAGGCAATGCCTGGCAATGCCTGGGCAATGCCTCACAATGCCTGGGCAGTGCCTAGCAATGCCAAGCAATGCCTAGGCAATGCTTGGAAATGCCTAGGCAATGCCTGGCAATGCCTGGCAATGACTGGACAATGCCTGGCAATGCCTCGCAATGCCAAGCATTGCCAGGCATTGCCCAGGCATTGCCAAGCATTGCCCAGACATTGCCAGGCATTGCTAGGCATTGCGAGGCATTGCCCAGGCATTGCCAGGAATTACAAGGCATTGCCTACGCATTGCCCAGGTGTTGCCGAGCATTGCCCAGGCATTGCTTGGCATTGCCAGGCATCGCTAGGCATTGCCAGGCATTGCCCGGCATTGCCAGGTATTGCCGAGGCATTTCTAGGCATTGCCAGGCATTGCCCAGGCATTGCTTGGCATTGCCCAGGCATTGCCAGGCATTGCCAGGCATTGCCAGGCATTGCCAGGCTTTGCCGAGGCCTTTCCAGGCATTGCCAGGCATTGCCAGGCATTGCCNATGCCTAAAAATGCCTGGGAAATGCCTGGCAATGCCTGGAAATGCTTGGGCAATGCCTAGTAATGCCTAGCAATGCTATGCAATGCGTGGGCAATGCCTGGCAATGCCTGGACAATGCCTTGCAATGCCTACCAATGCCTTGGTAATGCCTGGCAATAACTAGGCAATGCCTGGGCAATGCCTGGCAATGCCTGGGCAATGCCTCACAATGCCTGGGCAGTGCCTAGCAATGCCAAGCAATGCCTAGGCAATGCTTGGAAATGCCTAGGCAATGCCTGGCAATGCCTGGCAATGCCTGGACAATGCCTGGCAATGCCTCGCAATGCCAAGCATTGCCAGGCATTGCCCAGGCATTGCCAAGCATTGCCCAGACATTGCCAGGCATTGCTAGGCATTGCGAGGCATTGCCCAGGCATTGCCAGGAATTACAAGGCATTGCCTACGCATTGCCCAGGTGTTGCCGAGCATTGCCCAGGCATTGCTTGGCATTGCCAGGCATTGCCAGGCATCGCTAGGCATTGCCAGGCATTGCCCGGCATTGCCAGGTATTGCCGAGGCATTTCTAGGCATTGCCAGGCATTGCCCAGGCATTGCTTGGCATTGCCCAGGCATTGCCAGGCATTGCCAGGCATTGCCAGGCTTTGCCGAGGCCTTTCCAGGCATTGCCAGGCATTGCCAGGCATTGCCCAAGCATTGCGAGGCATTGCCTAGGCATTGCCAGACATTGCCAGGCATTGCCAGGCATTGCCAGGCATTGCCAGGCTTTGCCGAGGCCTTTCCAGGCATTGCCAGGCATTGCCAGGCATTGCCCAAGCATTGCGAGGCATTGCCTAGGCATTGCCAGACATTGCCAGGCATTGCCAGGCATTGAAGGACATTGCCAGGCATTTCCAGGCATTGCCCAGGCATTGAAAGGCATTTTCCAGGCATTGCCTGGCATTGCCAAGGCATTGCCAAGGATTGTAAGGCATTACTAGGCATTGCCCAAGCATTGATAGGCATTGCCACGCATTGCCCAGGCATTCCCCAGGCATTGCTAGGCATTGCCCAGGCATTGTCTGGCATTGCGAGGCATTGCCTGGCCTTGCGAGGCATTACCACGCATTGCCCAAGCATTGCGAGGCATTGCCAAGCATTGCTAGGCATTGCCAGCGATTTCGAGGCATTGCCAGGTATTGCCCAGGCATTTCCAGGCATTGCCCAGGCATTGCCCATGCATTGCCAGCCATTGCCAGGCATTGCCAAGCATTGCTAGGCATTGCCAGCGATTTCGAGGCATTGCCAGGTATTGCCCAGGCATTTCCAGGCATTGCCCAGGCATTGCCCATGCATTGCCAGCCATTGCCAGGCATTGCCAGGCATTGCCACGCATTGCCAAGCATTGCCAGGCATTGCCCAGGCATTGCGAGGCATTGCCCAGGCATTGCCAGGCATTGCCCAAGCATTTCCAAGCATTGCCGAGGCATTGCCAGGCATTGCCCAGGAATTGCCAGGCATTGCCAGGCATTGCCACGCATTGCCAAGCATTGCCAGGCATTGCCCAGGCATTGCGAGGCATTGCCCAGGCATTGCCAGGCATTGCCCAAGCATTTCCAAGCATTGCCGAGGCATTGCCAGGCATTGCCCAGGAATTGCCAGGCATTGCCAGGCACTGCCAATCACTACCAAGCATTGCCAGCCATTGTCAGGCATTGTCAGGCATTGTCAGGCATTGCCACGCATTGCCAAGCATTGCAAGGCATTGCCCAGGCATTGCCAGCCATTGCCAGGCACTGCCCAGACATTCCCAGTCATTTCCAGGTATTGCCAGGCTTTGCCCAGGCATTGCCAAGCATTGCCAGGCATTGTCAGGCATTGCTAGGCATTGCCTTGGCATTGCCAGGCATTCCCGAGGCATTGCCAGGCATTACCAAAGTATCACCAGGCATTGCCAGGCATTGCCAGGCATTGCCCAGGCATTGCCAGGTATTGCCCAGGCATTGCCAGGCATTGCCCAAGCATTGCCAGGCATTGCCAGGCATTGCCAGGCATTGCCAGGCATTGCTAGGCATTATCCAAGCATTGCCCAGGCATTGCCTGCCATTGCCGGGCATTGCCCTGGCATCGCCAGGCATTGTGCAGGAATTGTAAGCCATTGCCAGGCATTTTTAGGCATTGCCAGGCATTGCCAAGCATTGCCGGGCATTGCTAGGCATTGCTTGGCATTGCCAGGAATTGTCAGGCATTGCCAGGCATTACCAAGCATTGCCAGGCATTGCCCAGGCATTGCCAGGCATTGCCTGGCATTGCCAAGACATTGCCAGGCATTAGCAGGCATCCCAAGGCGTTGCCTAGGCATTGCCAGGCCTTGCCAGGCATTGCCAGGCATTGCCAGGCATCGCTAGGCATTGCCAGGCATTACCCGGCATTGCCCAGGCATTGCCGCGCATTGCGCATGCATTGTGAGGCATTGCCTAGGCATTGCCAGGCATTGCCAGGCATTATTTGCCATTGCCTAGGCATTGCCCAGGCTTTGCCAGGCCTTGCCCAGGAATTGCCACGCATTGCCCAGGCATTACCAAGCATTGCCTAGGCATTGCCAGGCATTACCTAGGCATTGCTAAGCATTGTCCAGGCATTGCCAGGCATTCCCCAGGCATGGCCAGGCTTTGCCAGGCATTGCCAGGTATTGCCAAGCATTGCGAGGCATTGCCCAGGAATTGCCAGGCATTGCCGGGCATTGCCAGGCATTGCCCAGGCATTACCAAGCATTGCCCAGGCATTGCCAGGCATTACCTAGGCATTGCTAAGCATTGTCCAGGCATTGCCAGGCATTCCCCAAGCATGGCCAGGCTTTGCGAGGCATTACCAGGCATTGCCAAGCATTGCGAGGCATTGCCCAGGAATTGCCAGGCATTGCCGGGCATTGCCAGGCATTGCCCAGGCATTGCCAGGCATTGCTAGGCATTGCCGAGGCATTGCCAGGCATTGCCAGGCATTGCCAAACATTACCTAGGCATTGCGAGGCATTGCCCAGGCATTGCCCAGGCATTGCCACACATTCTTGAGGCATTGCAGTGCATTGCCGGGCATTGGTAGGCATTGCCATGCATTGCTAGGCATTATCCAGGCATTGCCAAGCATTGTCCAGGCATTGCCAGGCATTGCCCAAGCACTGCCAGGTATTGTCAGGCATTTTCAGGCATTGCCCAGGCATTGCCAGGCATTGCTAGGCATTGTCGAGGCATTGCCAGGCATTGCCCAGGCATTGCGCAGGCATTGCCAGGCATTGTCCAGGAATTGCCAGGCATTCCCAGGCATTTCCAGGTATTGCCAAGCATTGCCAGGCATTGCCAGGCATTATCCAGGCATTTAGAGGCATTGCCTAAGCATTGCCAGGCATTTCCCAGGCATTGTTGAGGCATTGCCATGCATTGCCGGGCATTGCTAGGCATGCCCATGCATTNCCAGGCATTGCCCAGGCATTGCGCAGGCATTGCCAGGCATTGTCCAGGAATTGCCAGGCATTCCCAGGCATTTCCAGGTATTGCCAAGCATTGCCAGGCATTGCCAGGCATTATCCAGGCATTTAGAGGCATTGCCTAAGCATTGCCAGGCATTTCCCAGGCATTGTTGAGGCATTGCCATGCATTGCCGGGCATTGCTAGGCATGCCCATGCATTGCCAGGCATTTGCCAGGCATTGCCAAGCATTGTACAGGCATTGCCAGGCATTGCCCAAGCATTGCCAGGCATTGCTCGGCATTGCCTAGGCATTGCCAGGCATTGCCCAGGCATTGCCAGGCATTTGCCAGGCATTGCCAAGCATTGTACAGGCATTGCCAGGCATTGCCCAAGCATTGCCAGGCATTGCTCGGCATTGCCTAGGCATTGCCAGGCATTGCCCAGGCATTGCCAGGCATTGCTATGCATTGTCTAGGCATTGCCAGGCATTGCCCAGGCATTGCCAGGCATTGCCAGGCATTGCCAGGCAGTGCCCAGGAATTGCCAGGCATTCCCAGGCATTTCCAGGTATTGCTTAGCATTGCCAGGCATTGCCAGGCATTGCCCAGGCAAGCGGAAGCTACTGGTCTTTTCTCTGATTGTAGTGGCGAGATCATCGGCCCCAACCTTTGTTATCATGCGTCATTTGGGTTCTGAATTGAATCTTCTACTCCTTGATTGTGGGCTTGTCTAAGTACGGCACAAAATAATGGTTTGAATTCTTATGTTCATAATAGATTATGTATTTATATCGGTACATGTGCTCGACCCAAAGTCCTTGCATACTCGTTCACTCGTCTCTCTCCTTCATTGCCTAAGGTGTATTCACTCTCCAAGGTCCATAATAGTTTTGATCATCGTCTAAAACAAGATGGAAAGAGAAATGTCCTTGAAGGTCATTTGACTGGTCTCCCCACTTTTGTAAGTTCTCTCATCTACCATACTTCCTGGTGATTTCGTTCATTAAGCAGTTCCTAATGTAGAAATCTTCAATTTTGGTGACATTTTTATAGTGTCACGTATTCTTTGAATTCGTTGAAATAGATAAGGTAAACCCTTAAATCTGGCGAGTGGTCCTCTTCATTTTCTCATTTCAGCGAATGGAGATTACCATTCATTCAGTCGTGGCAGATTTGGACGCACGTCTCTGACTACTCAACGACGCATGCATATGATTGGCCGTTGGAAGCAAAATCAACGACCAATCGAGTGTTGGACAGCTGACATTCCTTCAACCTCGTAGTTTTGCGAGGGTTCTGTGGAGTGAATGGTGTCATCACAGCGATGAAGTCGCTCACACGCAGTTGATGGGATGCAAACCAGCAGCGCCAAAGAGGCGAGACAGAGATCGAACGTCTAATTCAAAGATTTTGAATTTTTGTGTATTCTTCAACAAATCAATGTCACAAACAAACACTGAAGCAAACCCTTCTCCAAATTAGAAAGTGTCTTGTGACACTTTTATTTCAATGTTTCGTTGCAAAAAATAGTTAAGTGACTGGTTGAATTCGTTGGAAAATTCGATTCGGCGAGATTCGGCCGAAGAAAAATTAGTTCAAATCGAAATCATCAAGCAGTAGGGTACCTTTCATTCTTAGTTTGAAGGATGTTTTTAATCTAATCATTCTTTGATCCATTTTTGTTACTTATAACACAAGATTGAAGAATCCCGGGAAGAGGGTCCTCTGCCCCGACTACCTAGACTGTGAATCAAGTGAACATTTCCTTCTCCTCTCCAACAAGCTCCACAGGCACTCACACTGAATTCAAAACCGTCAGATAGTTTTGATGTTTCCTTAGGCCCTTTTTATCTTTTTTTCAACCAATCTATTTGAATGTTTGCTCCACCATTTTCCATCGCACCAGTCAGGAATCGGGGGAGTGACCATATATCCACAAAATTCTCGATATATATCGCCATATTCACCTTTCGCACATTAACCACGCCATATCCATTTTTGGAACTTTTCGCTTCTTTTTTAACTCTATATCCAGTGAGCATGCAAAAAAATAAGTTATATCCAAATGGGGCATAAATAATCCGGTGCCCGTCGTTTCGGTCGATAGAGACGCGCTGCCCATAGTCGATGTCGACCCGCACGCGGTGCCCAAAGTCGAAAACGACTCGCACGCGGTGTCCATAGTCGGAAACGGAAAGACTGCGGTGCCCATATTTTTCAGTTTCCGAGACGAATCCGAATTTTATGTCTACTGTGCCCAATATTCATGCGAAGTATTCGGTTCGCTTTGACTTGCATGTCGGAAAGAAACCTCGCATGTTTGCCAGTCAGGGCAGGCAGCCTCTGCTTCGATTTGTCGTTTTCCGTTCGACGGCGGGAAGTTCGCACAACC
>SZWC01006010.1:103044-115039 GCA_023375785.1 Penium margaritaceum | reverse complement strand
AAAAAAAAAAAGAAGAAGAAGAAAAAAATGGCTTCCACCTACACAATACACATGTGTATTAATGTGATACAATCACCACCCAGACAGTGATACACTACCCCATACACTCGCCCAATACACTTTTCCCACCTCCCCCCTCCCTCTCCTCCCCTTCCTGTCAGTGATTACTCACACCAAGGAAGACTTCCACCTACACATACACATGTGTCTTACTATGAGACACTCACCACCCAGATAGTGATACACTACCCCATACTCTCGCCCAATACACTTTTCCCACCTCCCCCCCACCCCTACTTCTCCACACTAGGAAACCCCCACTAAACTACCATGTGACTAAGTAAGCTAATACAGAGGTCTACGTGTGTATAAAAGGACATCAATTACTGGGCTTGCTCCAGTAGTCTTGGCCTTGCTCCAGTTGTCTTGGGCTTGCTCCATAAGTCTTGGGCTTGCTCCAGCTGTCATGGACTTGCTCCAGTTGTCTTGGCCTTGCTCCAGATGTCTTGGGCTTGCTCCAGTTATCTTGGCCTTGCTCCAGTTATCTTGAGCTTGCTCCAGATGTCTTATGTGTAATCCAGCTGTCTTGGCCTTGCTCCTGTTGTCTTGGCCCTGCTACAAATGTTTTGCGCTTTCTCCAGTTGTCTTGGACTTGCTCCAATTGTCTTGGGATTGATCCGGTTGTCTTGGGCTTGTTCCAGTTGTCTTGTCCTTGCTCCAGTTGTCTTGGGCTTGCTCCAGTTGTCTTGGGTTTGCCTTAGTTGCCTTGACCTTGCTCCAATTTTCTTGACCTTGCTCCAGTTGTCTTGACCTTGCTCCAGTTGTCTTGGGCTTGCTTCAGTTGTCTTGGGCTTGCTCAAGTTGTCTTGGCCCTGCTCCAGTTGTCTTGGGCTTGTTCCAATTGTCTTGGATTTGCTCCAGTTGTCTTGGGCTTGCTCCAGTTGTCTTGGCCTTGCTCCAGTTCTCTTGACATTGCTCCAGTTGTCTTGACCTTGCTCCAGTTGTCTTGACCTTGCTCCAGTTTTCTTGGGCTTGCTCCAGTTGTCTTGGTCTTCCTACAGTTGTCATGGGCTTGCTCAAGTTGTCTTAAGCTTGCTCCAGATGTCTTGGGCTTGCACCAATTGTCTTGCACTTGCTCCAGTTGTCTTGAGCTTGCTCCATTTGTTTTGGGCTTGCTCCAGTTGTCTTGGGCTTGCTCCAGTTGTCTTGGGCTTGCTCCATTTGTCTTGGGCTTGCTCCAGTTGTCTTGGGCTTGCTCCAGTTGTCTTGAGCTTGCTCCAGTTGTCTTGGCCTTGCTCCAGTTTTCTTGGGCTTGCTCCAGTTGTCTTGGGCTTGCTCCATTTGTCTTTGGGTTGCTCCAGTTTTCTTGGGCTTGCTCCAGTTGTCTTGGGCTTGCTCCAGTTTTCTTGGGCTTGCTCCAGTTTTCTTGGGCTTGCTCCATTTGTCTTGGGCTTGCTCCATTTGTTTTGGGCTTGCTCCAGTTGTCTTGCACTTTCTCCAGTTGTCCTGGGCTTGCTCCAGTTGTTTTGGGCTTGCTCCAGTTATCTTGGACTTGCTCCAGTTGTCTTGGGCTTGCTCCAGATGTCTTGGGCTTGTTCCAGTAGACTTGGGCTTGCTCGAGCTGTCTTGGCCTTACTCCAGTTGTCTTGGACTTGCTCCAGCTGTCTTATGCTTGCTCCAGTTGTCTTGGGCTTGCTCTAGTTGTCTTGGACTTGCTCCAGTTGTCTTGGGCTTGCTCCAGTAGTCTTGGACTTGCTCCTAATGTCTTGGGATTGCTCCACTTGTCTTGGGCTTGCTCCAGTTGTCTTGGACTTGCTCCAGTTGTCTTGGGTTTGCTCCAGTTTTCTTGGGCTTGCTCCAGTAGTATTGGGCTCGCTCCAGTTGTCTTGGGCATGCTCCAGTTATCTTGGGCATGCTCCAGTTCTCTTATGCTTGCTCCAGTTGTCTTTCCCTTGCTCCTGTTTCCTTGGCCTTGATCCAGATGTTTCGGGCTTGCTCCAGTCATTTTGGGCTTGCTCCAATTGTCTTGGGCTTGCTCCAGTTCTCTTGGTCTTGCTACAGTTGTCTTAGCCTTGATCCAGTTGTCTTGGGCTTGCTCCAGTTTTCTTGGGTTTGCTCTAGTTGTCTTGGGCTTGCTCCAGTTGTCTTGGGCTTGCTCCGATTGTCTTGGGATTGATCCGGTTGTCTTTAGCTTGCTCCAGTTATCTTGGCCTTGCTAAAATTGTCTTGGGCTTTCTCCAGTTGCCTTGGGTTTGCCTTAGTTGTCTTGACCTTGCTCCACTTGTCTTGACCTTGCTCCAGTTGTCTTGACCTTGCTCCAGTTGTCTTGGGCTTGCTTCAGTTGTCTTGGGCTTGATCAAGTTGTCTTGGCCTTGTTCCAGTTGTCTTCGGCCTGTTCCAATTGTCTTGGACTTGCTCCAGCTATCTTGGGCTTGCTCCAGTTGTCTTGGCCTTGCTCCAGTTCTCTTGACATTGCTCCAGTTGTCTTGACCTTGCTCCAGTTGTCTTGACCTTGGTCCAGTTGTCTTCGTCTTGCTCCAGTTGTCTTGGTCTTGCTCCAGTTGCCTTGGGCTTGCTCCAGTTGTCATGGGCTTGCTCCAGTTGTCTTAAGCTTGCTCCAGTTGTCTTGGGCTTGTACCAATTGTCTTTCACTTGCTCCATTTGTTTTGGGCTTGCTCCAGTTTTCTTGGGCTTGCTCCAGTTGTCTTGGGCTTGCTCCATTTGTCTTGGGCTTGCTCCAGTTTTCTTGGGCTTGCTCCAGTTGTCTTGCACTTTCTCCAGTTGTCCCGGGCTTGCTCCAGATGTTTTGGTCTTGCTCCAGTTACCTTGGGCTTGCTCCAGTTGTCTTGGGCTTGCTCCAGATGTCTTGGGCTTGATCCAGTAGACTTGGGCTTGCTCCAGTTGTCTAGGCCTTAATCCAGCTATCTTGGACTTGCTCCAGGTGTCTTGGGCTTGCTCCTAATGTCTTGGGCTTGCTCCACTTGTGTTGGGCTTGCACCAGTTGTCTTGGCCTTGCTCCAGTTGTCTTGGGCTTGCTCCAGTTGTCTTGGGCTTGCTCCAGTTGTCTTGGCCTTGCTCCAGTTGTCTTGGGCTTGCTCCAGTTGTCTTGGCCTTGCTCCAGTTGTCTTGGGCTTGCTCCAGTTGTCTTGGCCTTGCTCCAGGTGTCTTTGGATTGCTCCAGTTGTCTTAGGCTTGCTCCAGTTGTCTTGGGCTTGCTCCATTTGTCTAGGCCTTGCTCCAGTTGTCTTGGGCTTGCTCCAGTGGTCTTGGGCTTGCTCCAGTTGTCTTGCGCTTGCTCCAGTTGTCTTGGCCTTGCTCCAGGTGTCTTTGGATTGCTCCAGTTGTCTTAGGCTTGCTCCAGTTGTCTTGGGCTTGCTCCATTTGTCTAGGCCTTGCTCCAGTTGTCTTGGGCTTGCTCCAGTGGTCTTGGGCTTGCTCCAGTTGTCTTGCGCTTGCTCCAGTTGTCTTGGCCTTGCTCCAGGTGTCTTTGGATTGCTCCAGTTGTCTTAGGCTTGCTCCAGTTGTCTTGGGCTTGCTCCATTTGTCTAGGCCTTGCTCCAGTTGTCTTGGGCTTGCTCCAGTGGTCTTGGGCTTGCTCCAGTTGTCTTGCGCTTGCTCCAGTTGTCTTGGCCTTGCTCCAGGTGTCTTTGGATTGCTCCAGTTGTCTTAGGCTTGCTCCAGTTGTCTTGGGCTTGCTCCATTTGTCTAGGCCTTGCTCCAGTTGTCTTGGGCTTGCTCCAGTGGTCTTGGGCTTGCTCCAGTTGTCTTGCGCTTGCTCCAGTTGTCTTGGGCTTGCTCCAGCTGTCTCGGGCTTGCTCCAGTTGTCTTGGGCTTGCTCCTGATGTCTTGGGCTTGCTCCAATCGTCTTGGGCTTGCTCCAGTTGTCTTCGGCTTGCACCAGTTGTCTTGGCCTTGCTCCAGTTGTCTTGGCCTTGCTCCAGTTTTTTTTGGCTTGCTCCAGTTGACCCGGGCTTGCTCCAGTTGTCTTGGGCTTGCTCCAGTTGTCTTGGGCTAGCTCCAGTTGTCTTGGGCTTCCTTCTGATGACATGGGCTTGCTCCAATCGTCTTGGGCTTGCTCCAGTTGTCTTCGACTTGCTCCAGTTGTCTTGGGCTTGCTCCAGTTGTTTTGGGTTTGCTCCAGTTTTCTTGGGCTTGCTCCAGTCGTCTTATGTTTGCACCCGTTGACTTGGGCTTGCTCCAATTGTCTTGGCCTTGCTCCAGTTGTCTTTGGCTTGATCCATTTGTCTAGGCCTTGCTCCAGTTGTCTTGGGCTTGCTCCAGTTTTCTTGGCCTTGCTCCAGTTTTCTTCGGCTTCCTCCTGTTATCTTGGGCTTGCTCCAGTTGTCTTGGACTTGCTCCAGTTGTCTTGGGCTTGCTCCAGTTGTCTTTGCCTTTCTCCAGTTGTCTTGGGCTTGCTCAAGTTGTCTTGGCCTTGCGCCAGTTGTGTTGACCTTGCTCCAGTTGTCTTGACCTTGCTCCAGTTGTCTTGGTCTTGCTCAAGTTGTCTTAGGCTTGCTCCAGTTGTCTTGGGCTTGATCAAGTTGTCTTCGCCTTGCTCCAGTTGTCTTGGGCTTTCTCCTGTTCTATTGGACTTTCTCCAGTTGTCTTGGGCTTTCCCCAGTTGTCTTGGCCTTGCTCCAGTTGTCTTGACCTTGCTCCACTTGTCTTGACCTTGCTCTAGTTGTTTTGACCTTGCTCCAGTTGTCTTAGGCTTGCTTCAGTTGTCTTTGGCTTGCTCAAGTTGTCTTGGCCTTGCTCCAGTTGTCTTGGGCTTGTTCCAATTGTCTTGGACTTGCTCCAGTTGTCTTTGGCTTGCTCCAGTTGTCTTGGCCTTGCTCCAGTTCTCTTCACTTTACTCCAGTTGTCTTGACCTTGCTCCAGTTGTCTTGACCTTGCTCCAGTTGTCTTGGGCTTGCTCCAGTTGTCTTGGTTGTGCTGGAGTTGCCTTGGCCTTGCTCCAATTGTCTCGGGCTTGTTCCAGTTGTCTTGGGCATGTTTCAGTTGTATTGGGCTTGCTCCAGTTGTCTTGGGCTTTCTCCAGTTGTCTTTAAATTGCTCCAGTTGTCTTGGGCTTCCTCCAGTTGTCTTGCACTTGCTCCACTTATCTTGCGCTTGCACCATTTGTTTTAGGCTTGCTCCCGTTGTCTTGGGCGTGCTCCATTTGTCTTGGGCTTGCTCCAGGTTTCTTGGGCTTGCTCCAGTTGTCTTACACTTGCTCCAGTTGTCTTTGGCTTGCTCCAGTTGTTTTGGGCTTCCTCCAATTGTCTTGGGCTTTCTCCAGTTGTCTTGGGCTTGCTCGAGTTGTCTTGGGCTTGCTCCAGCTGTCTTGGGCTTGCTCCGGTTGTCTTGGGCTTGCTCCAGTTGTCTTGGCATTGCTCCAGTTGTCTTGGAATTTCTCTATTTGTCTTGGACTTGCCCCAGTTGTCTTGGGCTTTCTCCAGTTGTCTTGGCCTTGCTCCAGTTGTCTTGGGCTTGCTCCGGTTGTCTTGGGCTTGCTTCAGTTTTCCTGGGCTTGATCAGCTCTCTTGGACTTGCTCCAGTTGTCTTGGACTTGCTCCAGTTGCCTTGTGCTTGCTTCAGTTGACTTGGGCTTGCTCCAGTTGTCCTGGGCTTGCTCCAGTTGTCTTGGCCTTGCTCCAGTTCTCTTGACATTACTCCATTTGTCTTGACCTTGCTCCAGTTGTCTTGACCTTGCTCCAGTTTTCTTGGGCTTGCTCCAGTTGTCTTGGTCTTGCTTCAATTGCCTTGGCCTTGCTCCATTTATCTTGGGCTTGATCCAGTTGTCTTGGGTGTGCTCCTGTTGTCTTGGGCTTGCTCCAGTGGTCTCGGGCTTGCTCCAGTTGTCTTCAGCTTGCTCCAGTTTCTCTTGGGCTTGCTCCAGTTGTCTTACACTTGCTCCAGTTGTCTTGAGCTTGCTCCAGTTTTCTTGGGCTTGCTCCATATGTCTTGGGCTTGCTCCAGTTTTCTTCTGCTTGCTCCAGTTGTCTTGCACTTGCTCCAGTTGTCTTGGGCTTGCTCCAGTTGTTTTGGGGTTGCTCCAGTTGTCTCGGGCTTGCTCCAGTTGTCTTGGGCTTGCTCCAGTTGTCTTGGGCTTGCTCCAGTTGTCTTGGACTTGCTCCAGTTGTCTTGGGCTTGCTCCAGTTGTCTTGGGCTTGCTCCAGTTGTCTTGGCCTGGTTCCAATTGCCTTGGCCTTGCTCCAGTTGTCTTGGCCTTGCTCCAGTTGTCTTGGTCTTGCTCTAGTTTTTTTTGGGCTTGCTCCAGTTGACTTGGGCTTGCTCCACTTGTCTTTGGCTTGCTCCAGTTGTCTTGGGCTTGCTCCAGTTGTCCTGGGCCTCTTCTACTTGTCTTCGGCTTGCTCCACTTGTCTTGGACTTGCTCCAGTTGTCTTGGGCTTGCTCCAGTTGACTTGGGCTTGCTTTATTTGTCTTGGGCTTGCTCCATTTGTCTTGGGCTTGCTCCAGTTGTCTTGGACTTGCTCCAGTTGTCTTGGGCTTGCTCTTGTTGTCTTGGGCTTGCTCTAGCTTACAGGGCTTGCTCTTGGTGTCTTATGCTTGCTCTAGTTGTCTTGGGCTCGCTCTAGTTGTCTTGGCCTTGCTCCATAAGTTGTGGGCTTTGCTCCAGTTGTCTTGGGTTTGCTAAAGTTGTCTTGGCCTTGCTCCAGTTGTCTTGGGCTTGCTCCAGTTGTCTTGGGCTTGCTCCAGTTGTCTTGGGCTTGCTCCAGTTGTCTTATGTGTGGTCCATTTGTCTTGGCCTTGCTCCTGTTGTCTTGGCCTTGCTCCAGTTGTTTTGGGCTTGCTCCAGTTGTCTTGGGCTTGCTCAAATTGTCTTGGACTTGCTCCAGTTCTCTTGGACATGCTCCAGTTGTCTTGGGCTTGCTCCAGTTGTCTTGGGCTTGTTCACGTTTTCTTGGGCTTGGTCCTATTCTCTTGGACTTGCTCCAGTTGTTTCTAGCTTGTGCCTGTTGTCTTGGTCTTGCTCCAGTTGTCTTGGGCTTGCTCCAACTGTCTTGGACTTCCTCCAGTTGTCTTGGCCTTTCCCCAATCATCTTGGGCTTGCTCCAGTTGTCTTGGCCTTGCTCCATGTGTCTTTGAATTTCTCCAGTTGTCTTGGCCTTGCTCAAGTTGTCTTGGGCTTGCTCCAGTTGTCTTGGCCTTGATCCAGTTGTCTTGGGCTTGCTCCAGTTTTCTTGGTCTTACTCCAGTTGTCTTGGCCTTGCTCAAGTTTTTTTGGGCCTTCTCAAGTTAACTTGGGCTTGCTCCAGTTGTCTTGGGTTTTCTCCAGTTGTCTTGGGCTTTCTTCAGTGGACTTGGACTTGCTCCAGCTTTCTTGGGCTTGCTCCAGTTGTCTTGGACTTGCTCCAGACATCTTGGGCTTGCTCCAACTGTTTTGGGCTTGCTCCAGTTGTCTTGGGCTTGCTCCAGTCGTCTTATGCTTCCTCCAGTTGTCTTGGGCTTGCTCCAGTTGTCTTCGGCTTGCTCCAGTTTTCTTGGGCTTGCTCCAGTTGTCTTGGACATGCTCTAGTTATTTCTAGCTTGCTCCAGTTGTCTTGGGCTTGCTCCAGTTCTCTTGGGGTTGCTCCAACTGTCTTGGACTTGCTCCAGTTGTCTTGGCTTTACTCCAATTGTATTGGGCTTGCTCTATTTGTCTTGGCCTTTCTCCAATTGTCTTGAGCTTTCTCAACTTGTCTTGGGCATACTCCAGTTGTCCTAGGCTAGCTCCAGTTGTCTTGGGCTTGCTCCAGTTGTTCTGGTCTTGCTCCAGTTGTCTTGGGCTTGCTCCAGTTGTCTTGGGCTTGCTCCATTTGTCTTGGACGTGCTCTAGTTTTCTTGGGCTTGACCAGTTGTCTTTAGCTTACTTCAGTTGTTTTGGGCTTGTTCCAGTTGTCTTGGCCTTGCTCCAGTTGTCTTGGGCTTGCTCCAGTTGTCTTGGGCTTGCTCCAGTTGTCTTGGGCTTGCTCCAGTTGTTTTGGGCTTGACCAGTTGTCTTTAACTTGCTCCAGTTGTCTTGGGCTTGTTCCAGTTGTCTTGGCCTTGCTCCAGTTGTCTTGGGCTTGCTCCAGTTGTCTTGGGCTTGCTCCAGTTGTCTTGGGCTTGCTCCAGTTGTTTTGGGCTTGACCAGTTGTCTTTAACTTGCTCCAGTTGTCTTGGGCTTGTTCCAGTTGTCTTGGGCTTGCTCCAGTTCTCTTGGGCTTGCTCCAGTTGCATTGGACTTTCTCCAGTTATCTTGGGCTTGCTCCAGTTGTCTTGGGCTTCCTTCAGTTTTCTTGAGCATGATCCAGTTATCTTGGACTTGCTCCAGTTGTTTCTGGCTTGCTCCAGTTGTCTTGGCCTTGCTCCAGTTGTCTTGGGCTTGCTCCAACGGTCTTGGACTTGCTCCAGTTGTCTTGGCCTTGCTCAAGTTGTCTTTTGCTTGCTCCAGCTATTGTGGCCTTGCTCAAGGTATCTTGGTATTGCTCCAGTTATTTTAGGCTTGCTCCAGGTGTCTTGGGCTTGCTCCAGTTGTCTTGGGCTTGCTCCAGCTGTCTTCGGCTTGCTCCAGTTGTCTTGGACTTACTCCAGTTTTCTAGAACTTGCTTTAGTTGTCTTAGACTTGCTCCCTTTGTCTTGGGCTTGTTCCAGTTGTCTCAGACTTCTTCCAATGGTCTTGGTCTTGCTCCAGTTATCTTGGGCTCGCTCCAGTTGTCTTGGCCTGGCTCCAGTTGTTTTGGGCTTGCTCCAGTTGTCTTGGACTTGCTCCAGTTATCTTGGGCTTACTCCAGTTGTCTTATGCTTGCTCTAGTTGTCTTGGGCTTGCTCCAGTTGTCTTGGGCTTGCTCCAGTTGTCTTGGACTCGTTCCAGTTGTCTTGGGCTTGCTCCATACGTTTTGGGCTTGCTCCAGTTGTGTTGGACTTGCTCCAATTATTTTGGCCTTGCTCCAGTTGTCTCGGGCTTGCTCCAGTTGCCTTGGCCTTGCTCCAGTTATCTTGGGCTTGCTCCAGTTGTCTTATGTGTGCTCTAGTTGTCTTGGCCTTGCTCCTGTTGTCTTGGCCTTGCTCCAGTTTTTTTGGGCTTGCTCCAGTTGTCTTGGGCTTGCTCTAATTGTCTTGGGATTGCTCCGGTTGTCTTGGGCTTGCTCCACTTGTCTTGGCCTTGCCCCAGTTGTCTTGGGCTTGCTCCAGTTGTCTTGGATTTGCCTTAGTTGTCTTGACCTTGCTCCACTTGTCTTGACCTTGCTCCAGGAGTCGTGACCTTGCTCCAGTTGTCTTGGGCTTGCTTCAGTTGTCTTGGGCTTGCTCAAGTTGTCTTGACCTTGCTCCAGTTGTCTTGGGCTTGTTTCAATTGTCTTGGACTTGCTCCAGTTTTCTTGGGCTTGCTCCAGTTGTCTTGGCCTTGCTCCAGTTCTCTTGACATTGCTCCAGTTGTCTTGACCTTGCTCCAGTTGTCTTGACGTTGCTCCAGTTGTCTTGGGCTTGCTCCAGTTGCCTTGGTCTTACTCCAGTTGCCTTGGCCTTGCTGCGGTTGTCTTGGGCTTGCTCCAGTTGTTTTGGGCTTGCTCCAGTTGTCTTGGCCTTGCTCCAGTTGTCTTGGGCTTGCTCCAGTTGTCTTGGACTTGCTCCAGTTTTCTTGGGCTTGCTCTAGTTGTCTTGGGCTTGCTCCAGCTGTCTTGGGCTTGCTCCAGCTGTCTTGGGCTTGCTCCAGCTGTCTTGGGCTTGCTCCAGTTGTCTTGGCCTTGCTCCAGTTGTCTTGGGCTTGCTCCAGTTGCCTTGGACTTGCTCCAGTTTTGTTGGGCTAGCTCTAGTTGTCTTGGCCTTGCTCCAATTGTCTTGGGCTTGCTCCAGTTGTCTTGGGCTTACTCCAGTTGTCCTGGGCTTGCTCCTGTTGTCTTCAGCTTGTTCCTGTTTTCTTGGCTTTGCTCCAGTTGTCTTGTACTTGCTCCAGTTATCTTGGAATTTCTCCAGTTATTTTGGTCTTGCTCCAGTTGTCTTGGGCTTGCTCCAGTTGTCTTGGGCTTGCTCCAGTTGTCTTGGGCGTGCTCCAGTTTTCTTGGGCTTGCTCCACTTGTCTTGCACTTGCTCCAGTTGTCTTGTGCTTGCTCCAGTTGTTTTTTGCTTGATCCAGTTGTCTTGGGCTTGCTCCAGTTGTCTTGGGCTTGTTCCAGTTGTCTTGGGCTTGCTCCAGTTCTCTTTGGCTTGCTCCAGTTGTATTGTACTTGCTCCAGTTGTCTTGGGGTTGCTCCAGTTGTCTTGGGCTTCCTTCAGTTTTCTTGGGCTTGCTCCAGTTGTCTTGGACTTGCTCCATTTTTTCTGGCTTGCTCCAATTGTCTTGGGCTTGCTCCAGTTGTCTTGGGCTTGCTCCAACTGTCTTGGACTTGCTCCAGTTGTCTTGGCCTTGCTCCAGTTGTCTTTTGCTTGCTCCAGTTTTCTTGGCCTTGCTCCAGGTATCTTGGTGTTGCTCCAGTTATCTTAGGCTTGCTCGAGTTGTCTTGGGCTTGCTCCAGTTGTCTTGGGCTTGCTCCAGTTGTCTTGGGCTTTTGCCAATTGTCTTGGCTTGGCTCCAGTTGTTTTGGACTTGCTCCTATTGTCTTGGGCTTGCTCCAATTGTCTTGGGCTTGCTCCAGTTGTCTTATTCTTACTCTAGTTGTCTTCATTTATAACCAATCACCCCAAATCCATACACTTGACACGTAGTGTAAAATTGTCGATTACATACAAGGAAGGTTTTGTAGAAGTAGCAAGTTAACATTCAAACTCTTTCTTTGAACTTTCTCAAGACTACATTGAGAGAGAGAGACGGATTTTTAATCTTCTGCAAAGATTCTTTGCACCAAATTAGTACCTCGTAATACACAATGTTTAATAAAGTAAACGATCGTAGACATGGATGCAAACGTAGATGTGGTTATGTCTGTAGTTTAATTGCTCGACTACATCTGCCACTGGTCCTGACCGTAAACACACCGGGAATTCATTCGGTCAGTCTCCTCCGCAGGGACCCCGTGAAGCCATTTTTCTTTCCGCTGTCAAGGTTACCCTCGTCGCAGCTTCAACCACTGCAAGAAAGAAAAAAAGAAAAATGCATCGCGCAATTTTCTGACCGACTTCCTGTTTGTGCGCTGGATGCATCATTTGCGACGATCGGTGCACAAGCTGACAACCGATGCACACTGTTGGCTTGTGCATCGAATGTCTTCCTTTACATGGTCCGAGGTCTATTTTTGAAAAGATTTCTCTCAGAGGAGAACAACTAGAGATAGAAATATCGTGACACCCAGACAACATTCCGCTCCAAACCCGTACAACAAGTCTGTTGTGACTCGAACATAAAATCCTATCCATGAAAGAAAAAGACAGTTGTTATCGGTCGTCCACTTAAAGTTCTAGTCTGAACGGACTGTTGCGCTTATCACTAATCCGTTCGATCTCTGAATCGAATGAAGAGCGACCGACTAGTCTACTACGTTGTCTATGTTTAGTATTTATTGTAGTTACGACTTTTCTTAAGCGATATTTTCTATAGAGAGATGTACGAACGAAGTGTTCACGATTTTTTTTAACCAATTTAAATCGTTTGATGTGGACATCGGACAGCTTTCATCTTTCTTCCGGCAACTTTATCACCTTCATAAACAAATGGTCGTCTAGAATAGCGAAACATCGAAGTCGTAACAATGTGTGTATCTTAGAAACAGGTCGGTACCGACCAAAAATAAGACAAATATGGAACATGTGTTGTAAAACTACTAAAAGACAAGACACCTACCAGGTATCTGCCAGTCGCCAGATGTGTACAATTTCCCTCACCAGACGCATACGATTCCTCGTCACACTGGATATGCGCTTGCCACGGTGGTCAAGTACACTAGTGTACAAGTTTCTCGCTGGTTCCATACAAAACCGTGTTCACTACCACGTACAATTCTCCAATACATTTTTTGCTTGGGGGAGGGATGCGGCTATTCACCCCGCCGATTTGCTCTGAATGTATTAGGCGAGTGTATGAGCGAGTGTACTCACC
>SZWC01006010.1:86487-99294 GCA_023375785.1 Penium margaritaceum | reverse complement strand
ATTTGATTATAAAATACACATGTGTATGAATATGATACACTTACCACTCGGACAGTAATACACCATCCCATACACTTGCCCCATAGACTTTTCCCACCCCCCTTCCCTCCCTATCAGTGATCACTCACACCAAGGAAGAATTACACCTACACAATACACATGTGTATTATTATGATACACTCACCACCTAGACAGTGATACACTTCCCCATACACTCGTCCCATACACTTTACCCACCTCCCCCCCTCTCCTCCCCTCCCTGTCAGTGATCACTCACACCAAGGAAGACTTCCACTTACACATACACATGTGTATTACTATGAGACACTCACCACCCAGATAGTGATACACTACCCCATACTCTCGCCCAATACACTTTTTCCACCTCCCCCCCTCCCCTACTTCTCCACACTTGGAAACCCCCACTAAACTACCATGAGATTAAGAAAGCTAATACAGAGGTCAACGTGTGTATAAAAGGACATCAATTACTGGCCTTGCTCCAGTTGTCTTGGCCTTGCTCCAGTTGTCTTGGGCTTGCTCCAGCTGTCTTGGGCTTGCTCCATAAGTCTTGGTCTTGCTCCAGTTGTCTTGGGCTTGCTCCAATTGTCTTGGGATTGATCCAGTTGTCTTGCGCTTGCTCCAGTTGTCTTGGCCTTGCTCCAGTTGTCTTGGGCTTGCTCCAGTTGTCTTGGGTATGCCTTAGTTTCCTTGACCTTGCTCCACTTGTCTTGACCTTGCTCCAGTTGTCTTGACCTTGCTCCAGTTGTCTTGGG
This sequence comes from Penium margaritaceum, assembly GCA_023375785.1. Taxonomy (NCBI): domain Eukaryota; kingdom Viridiplantae; phylum Streptophyta; class Zygnematophyceae; order Desmidiales; family Peniaceae; genus Penium; species Penium margaritaceum. The sequence continues at coordinate 98,518 of SZWC01006010.1, read as the reverse complement.
CTTGCTTCAGTTGTCTTGGGCTTGCTCGGGTTGTCTTGGCCTTGCTCCAGTTGTCTTGGGCTTGTTCCAATTGTCTTGGACTTGCTCCAGTTGTCTTGGGCTTGCTCCAGATGTCTTGGCCTTGCTCCAGCTCTCTTGACATTGCTCAAATTGTCTTGCACTTGCTCCAGTTGTCTTGACCTTGCTCCATCTGTTTTGGGCTTGCTCCAGTTGTCTTGGGCTTGCTCCATTTGTCTCGGGCTTGCTCCAGTTTTATTGGGCTTGCTCCAGTTGTCTTGCACTTTCTCCAGATGTCCTGGGCTTGCTCCAGTTGTTTTGGGCTTGCTCCAGTTATCTTGGGCTTGCTCCAGTCGTCTTGGGCTTGCTCCAGACGTCTTGGGCTTGCTCTAGTAGACTTGGGCTTGCTCCAGCTGTCTTGGCCTTACTCCAGTTGTCTTGGACTTGCTCCAGCTGTCTTATGCTTGCTCCAGTTGTCTTGGGCTTGCTGCAGTTGTCTTAAACTTGCTCCAGTTGTCTTGGGCTTGCTCCAGTTGTCTTGGCCTCGCTCCAGTTGTCTTGGGCTTGCTCCAGTTGTCTTGGCCTCGCTCCAGTTGTCTTGGGCTTGCTCCAGTTGTCTTGGCCTCGCTCCAGTTGTCTTGGGCTTGCTCCAGTTGTCTTGGCCTCGCTCCAGATGTCTTGGGCTTGCTCCAGTTGTCTTGTCCTTGCTCCAGTTGTCTTGGGCTTGCTCCAGTAGTATTGGGCTTGCTCCAGTTGTCTTGGGCTTGTTCCAGTTATCTTGGGCTTGCTCCAGTTGTCTTATGCTTACTTCAGTTGTCTTGGCTTTGCTCCTGTTTCCTTGACCTTGATCCAGTTGTTTTGGGCTTGCTCCAGTTGTCTTGGGCTTGCTCCAATTGTCTTGGGCTTGCTCCAGTTCTCTTGGTCTTGCTCCAGTTGTCTTAGCCTTGATCCAGTTTTCTTGGGCTTGCTCCAGTTGTCTTGGGTTTGCTCTAGTTGTCTTGGGCTTGCTCCAGTTGTCTTGGGCTTGCTCCAATTGTCTTGGGATTGATCTGGTTGTCTTTAGCTTGCTCCAGTTGTCTTGGCCTTGCTCCAGTTGTCTTGCACTTGCTCCAGTTCCCTTGGGTTTGCCTTAGTTGTCTTGACCTTGCTCCACTTGGCTTGACCTTGCTCCAGTTGTCTTGACCTTGCTCCAGTTGTCTTGGGCTTGCTTCAGTTTTCTTGGGCTTGCTCAAGTTGTCTTGGCCTTGCTCTTGTTGTCTTAGGCTTGTTCCAATTGTCTTGGACTTGCTCCATTTGTCTTGGGCTTGCTGCAGTTGTCTTGGCCTTGCTCCAGTTCTCTTGACATTGCTCCAGTTGTCTTGACCTTGCTCCAGTTGTCTTGACCTTGCTCCATTTGTCTTGGGCTTGCTCCAGTTGTCTTGGTCTTGCTCCAGTTGCCTTTGGCTTGCTCCAGTTGTCATGGGCTTGCTCCAGTTGTCTTAAGCTTGTTCCAGTTGTCTTGGGCTTGCATCAATTGTCTTGCACTTGCTCCAGTTGTCTTGAGCTTGCTCCATTTGTTTTGGGCTTGCTCCAGTTGTCTTGGGCTTGCTCCATTTGTCTTGGGCTTGCTCCAGTTTTCTTGGGCTTGCTCCAGTTGTCTTGTACTTTCTCCAGTTGTCCTGGGCTTGCTCCAGTTATCTTGGGCTTGCAGCAGTTGTCTTGGGCTTGCTCCAGATGTCTTGGGCTTACTCCAGTAGACTTGGGGCTTGCTCCAGTTGTCCTGGCCTTACTCCAGTTGTCTTGGACTTGCTCCAGCTGTCTTATGCTTGCTCAGTTGTCTTGGGCTTGCTCCAGTTGTCTTGGACTTTCTCCAGTTGTCTTGGGCTTGCTCCAATTGTCTTGGGCTTGTCCCTAATGTCTTGGGCTTGCTCCACTTGTCTTGGGCTTGCTCCAGTTGTCTTGGCCTTACTCCAGTTGTGTTGGGCTTGCTCCAGTTGTCTTTGCCTTGCTCCAGTTGTCTTGGGCTTGCTCCAGTAGTATTGGGCTTGCTCCTGTTTCCTTGGCCTTAATCCAGTTGTTTTGGGCTTGCTCCAGTTGTCTTGGGCTTGCTCCAATTGTATTGGGCTTTTTCCAGTTCTCTTGGTCTGGCTCCAGTTGTCTTAGCCTTGATCCAGTTGTCTTGGGCTTGCTCCAGTTGTCTTGGGTTTGCTCTAGTTGTCTTGGGCTTGCTCCAGTTGTCTTGGGCTTGCTCCATTTTTCTTGGTTTTTCTGCAGTTGTCTTAAACGTGCTCCAGTTTTCTTGGGCATGATCAAGTTGTCTTGGGCTTGCTCTAGTTTTTTTGGTCTTGCTCCAGTTGTCTTGGGCCTACTTCAGTTGTTTTGGACTTGCTCCAGATGTCTTGGAATTGATCCAGTTGTCTTGGCCTTGCTCCACTTGCATTGGGCTTGCTCCGGTTGTCTTGGGCTTGATCTAGTTGTCTTGTCCTTGCTCCAGTTCTCTTGACATTGCTCCAGTTCTCTTGACCTTGTTCAAGTTGTCTTGACCTTGCTCCAGTGGTCTTGGACTTGCTCCAGTTGTCTTGGTCTTGCTCCAGTTGTTTTGGACTTGCTCCAGTTGTCTTGGCCTTACTCCAGTTGTCTTGGGCTTGCTCCAGTTGTCTTGGGATTTCTCCAGTTGTCTTGGGCATGCTCCAGTTGTCTTTGGCTTGATCCAGTTGTCTTGCACTTGCTCCAACTGACTTGGGCTTGCTCCAGTTGTCTTGGACTTGCTCCATTTGTTTCCTGCTTGCTCCAGTTGTCTTGGGCTTGCTCCAGTTGTCTTGGGATTGCTCAAACTGTCTGGGACTTGCTCCAGTTGTCTTGGCCTTGCTCCAGTTGTCTTGTGCTTGCTCCATTTGCCTTCGCCTTGCTCCAGGTATCTTGGAATTGCTCCGGTTATCTTAGGCTTGCTCTAGTTGTCTTGGGCTTGCTCCAGTTGTCTTGGGCTTGCTTCAGTTGTCTTGGGCTTGCTCCAGTTATCTAAGGCTTGCTCCAGTTGTCTTGGCCTTGCTCCAGTTGTCTTGGGCTTGCTCCAGTTGTCTTGGGTTTGCTCTAGTTGTCCTGGGCTTGCTCCAGTTGTCTTTGCTCCAGTGTTCTTGGGTTTGCTCCAGTTGTATTGAACTTTCTCCACTTGTCTTGGGCTTGTTTCAGAAGTAGTGGGCATGCTCCAGTTGTTTTGGGCTTGTTTCAGTTGTCTTGGGCATACTTCAGTTGTCTTGGACTTGCTCCGGTTGTCTTGGGATTGCTCCAGTTGTCTTGGCCTTACTCCACTTGCATTAAGCTTGCTCCAGTTGTCGTGGCCTTGCTCCAGTTGTCTTGGGCTTGCTCTAGTTGTTCTGGCCTGGCTCCAGTTCTCTTAACATTTCTCCAGTTGACTTGACCTTGCTCGATTTGTCTTGATTTTGCTCCAGGTGTCTTGGGCTTGTTCCAGTTGTCTTGGTCTTGCTCCAGTTGCCTTGGCCTTGCTCCGGTTGTCTTGGGCTAGCTCCAGTTGTTTTGGGCTTGCTCCAGTTGTCTTGGCCTTGCTCCAGTTGTCTTTGTCTTGCTCCAGTTGTCTTGGGCTTGCTCCAGTTGTTATGGGCTAGCTCCAGTTGCTTGGCCTTGCTCCAATTGTCTTGGGCTTGCTCCAGTTGTCTTGGGCTTGCTCCAGTTGTCTTGGCCTTGCTCCAGTTGTCTTTGTCTTGCTCCAGTTGTCTTGGGCTTGCTCCAGTTGTTATGGGCTAGCTCCAGTTGCTTGGCCTTGCTCCAATTGTCTTGGGCTTGCTCCAGTTGTCTTGGGCTTGCTCCAATCGTCTTGGGCTTGCTTCTGTTGTCTTCAGCTTGCTCTAGTTGTCTTGGGCTTGCTCCAGTTGTCTTGCACTTGCTCCAGTTGTCTTGGGCTTGCTCCAGTTGTTTTGTTCTTGCTCCAGTTGTCTCGGGCTTGCTCCATTTGTCTTGTACTTTCTCCAGTTGTCTCGGGCTTACTCCAGTTGTCTTGGGCTTGCTCCAGTTGTCTTGGGCTTACTCCAGTTGTCTTGGGCTTGCTCCAGTTGTCTTGGAGTTGCTCCAGTTGTATTGGGCTTGCTCCAGTTGTCTTGGGCATGCTCCAACTGTCTTAGACTTGCTCCAGTTGTCTTGGCCTTGCTTCAGTTGTCTTGTGCCTGCTACAGTTGTCTTGGCCTTGCTCCAAGTATCTTGGAATTGCTCTAGTTGTCTTAGGCTTGCTCCAGTTGTCTTGGGCTTGCTCCAGTTGTCTTGGGCTTCCTCCAATTTGTTTGGGCATGCTCCAGTTGTCTTGGCCTTGCTCCAGGTTTCTAGAACTTGCTTTAGCTGACTTGGACTTGCTCCAGTTGTCTTGGGCCTGCTCCAGTTGTCTTGGGCTTGCTCCAGTTGTCTTGGATATACTCCAGTTGTCTTGGAATTGCTCCAGTTGTCTTGGGCTTGCTCCACTTGTCTTGGGCTTGCTCCAGTTGTCTTGGCCTGGCTCCAGTTGCCTTGGCCTTGCTCCAGTTGTCTTGGCATTTCTCCAGTTGTCTTGGTCTTGCTCTAGTTTTCTTGGGCTTGCTCCAGTTTCCTTGGGCTTGCTCCCATTGTCTTGGGCTTGCTCCAGTTGTCTTGGGCTTGCTCCAGTTGTCCTGGGTTTGTTCCAGTTTTCTTGGGCTTGCTCCAGTTGTCTTGGACTTGCTCCAGTTGTCTTGGGCTTGCTCCCGTTGACTTGGGCTTGCTCCATTCGTCTTGGGCTTGCTCCATTTGTCTTGGGCTTGTTCCAGTTGTCTTGGGCTTGCTCCAGTTGTCTTGGACTTGCTCCAGTTGTCTTGGGCTTGCTCCAGTTGTCTTGGGCTTGCTCCAGTTGTCTTAGGCTTGCTCCAGTTGTCTTGGGCTTGCTCCAGTTGTCTTAGGCTTGCTCCAGTTGTCTTGGGCTTGCTCCAGTTGTCTTAGGCTTGCTCCAGTTGTCTTGGGCTTGCTCCAGTTGTCTTAGGCTTGCTCCAGTTGTCTTGGGCTTGCTCCAGGTGTCTTGGGCTTGCTCCAGTTGTCTTGTTCGTGCTCCAGTTGTCTTGGGCTTGCTCCCGTTGACTTGGGCTTGCTCCATTCGTCTTGGGCTTGCTCCATTTGTCTTGGGCTTGTTCCAGTTGTCTTGGGCTTGCTCCAGTTGTCTTGGACTTGCTCTTGTTATCTTGACTTGCTCTAGGTGTCCTGGGCTTGCTCTAGTTGTCTAAGGCTTGCTCTTGTTGTCTTAGGCTTGCTCCAGTTGTCTTGGGCTCGCTCTAGTTGTCTTGGCCTCGCTCCAGATGTCTTGGGCTTACTCCAGTTGTCTTAGGCTTGCTCCATAAGTTGTGGGCTTGCTCCAGTTGTCTTGGGCTTGCTCCAGTTGTCTTGGCCTTGCTCCAGGTGTCTTGGGCTTGCTCCAGTTATCTTGGGCTGGCTCCAGCTGTCTTAGTTTTGCTTCAATTAGTTTAGGCTTGCTCCAGTTGTCTTATGTGTGCTCCCTTTGTCTTTTGGCCTTGCTCCTGTTGTCTTGGCCTTGCTCCAGTTTTTTTGCGCTTGCTCCAGTGGTCCTGGGCTTGCTCCAATTGTCTTGGGCTTGCTCCGATTGTCCTTGGCTTGCTCCAGTTGAATTGGCCTTGCTCTAGTTGTCTTGGGCTTGCTCAAGCTGTCTTGGGTTTGCCTTAGTTGTCTTGGGCTTGCTCCAGTTGTCTTGGGCTTGCTCCAGTTTTCTTGGGCTTGCTCCAGTTGTCTTGGCCTTGCTCCAGGTGTCTTGGGCTTGCTCCAGTTGTCTTGTTCGTGCTCCAGTTGTCTTGGGCTTGCTCCAGTTGTCTTGGCCTTTCTCCAGTTGTCTTGGGCTTGCTCCAGTTGTCTTGGGCTTGCTCAAGTTGTCTTGGCTTTGCTCCAGTTTTCTTGGGCTTTCTTCAGTTGTCTTGGGCTTGCTCAAGTTGTCTTGGGCTTGCTCCAGTTGTCTTTGGAAGGATTCAGTTGTCTTGGACTTGCTCCAGTTGTCTTGACTTTGCTCCATATGTCCTAACCTACCTCCACGTTTCTTGACTTTGCTCCAGTTGGCTTGGGCTTCCTTCAGTTGTCTTGGGCTTGCTTAAGTTGTCCTTGCCTTCATCTAGCTATCTTGGGCTTGTTCCTATTGTCTTGGACTTGCTCCAGCTGTATGGGCTTGCTCCAGTTTTGTTGGACTTGCTCCAGTTGCCTTGGCCTTGCTCCAGTTGTCTTGGGCTTGCTCCAGTTGTCTTGGACTTGCTCCAGTTGTTTTTGGCTAGCTCCAGTTGTCCTGGCCTTGCTCCAATTATCTTGGGCTTGCTCCAGTTGTCTTGGGCCTGCTCTAGTTGTCTTCGGCTTGCTCCAGTTGTCTTGGACATGCTCTAGTTGTTTTGGGCTTGCTCCAGTTGTCTTGGGCTTGCACCAGTTGTCTTGGCCTGGCTCCAATTGCCTTGGCCTTGCTCCAGTTGTCTTGGCCTTGCTCGAGTTGTCTTGGTCTTGCTCTTACTTTCTTCGGCTTGCTCCAGTTGACTTGGGCTTGCTCCACTTTTCTTGGTCTTTCTCCAGATGTCTTGGGCTTGCTCCAGTTGTCCTGGGCTTGCTCCAGATGTCTTGGGCTTGCTCCAGTTTTCTTGGACTTGCTCCAGTTGCCTTGGCCTTGCTCCGGTTGTCTTGGGCTTGCTCCAGTTGTTTTGGGCTTGCTCCAGTTGTGTTGGCCTTGCTCCAGTTGTCTTGGGCTTGCTCCAGTTGTCTTGGACTTGCTTCAGTTGTCTTGGGCTTGCTCTAGTTGTCTTGGGCTTGCTCAAGCTGTCTTGGGCTTGCTCTTGTTGTCTTATGCCTGCTCCAGTTGTCTTGGGCTTGCTCTTGTTGTCTTGGCCTTGCTCCAGTTGTCTTGGGCTTACTCCAGTTGTCTTAGGCTTGCTCCATAAGTTGTGGGCTTGCTCCAGTTGTCTTGGGCTTGCTACAGTTGTCTTGGCCTTGCTCCAGTTGTCTTGGGCTTGCTCCAATTGTCTTGGGCTTGCTCCAGTTGTCTTAGTTTTTCTCTAGTTATCTTGGGCTTGCTCCAGTTGTCTTATGTGTGCTCCAGTTGTCTTGGCCTTGCTCCTGTTGTCTTGACCTTGCTCCAGTTGTTTTGGGCTTGCTCCAGTTGTCTTGGGCTTGCTCCAATTGTCTTGCGATTGCTCCGGTTGTCTTGGGCTTGCTCCAGTTCTCTTGGGTTTGCCTTAGTTGTCTTGGGCGTGCTCCAGTTTTCTCTGACTTGCTCCAGTTTTCTTGGGCTTGCTCCAGGTGTCTTGGACTTTCTCCAGTTGTCTTGGGCTTGCTCCAGTTATCTTGGCCTTGCTCCAGTTGTCTTGGGCTTGCTCCAGTTGTCTTGGACTTCCTTCAGTTGTCTTGGGCTTGCCCCAGTTTTCTTTGCCTTTCTGCAGTTGTCTTGGGCTTGCTCCAGTTGTCTTGGCCTTGCGCCAGTTGTCTTGATCCTGCTCCAACTGTCTTGACCTTGCTTTAGATGTCTTGGTCTTGCTCCAGTTGTCGTGGACTTGCTCTTGTAATCTTCGACTTGGTCAAGTTGTTTTGGCTTTGCTCCAGTTTTCTTGGGCTTTCTTCAGGTTTCTTGGGCTTGCTCAAGTTGTCTTGGCCTTTCTCCAGTTGTCTTTGGAAGGATTCAGTTGTCTTGGACTTGCACCAGTTGTCTTGGGCTTGCTTCAGTTGTCTTGACCTTGCTCCAGATGTCCTGACCTACCTCCACGTTTCTTGATCTTCCTCCAGTTGTCTTTGGCTTACTTCAGTTGTCTTGGGCTTGCTCAAGTTGTCTTGGCCTTGCTCTAGTTGTCTTGGCCTTGTTCCTATTGTCTTGGATTTTCTCCAGCTGTCTTGGGCTTGCTCCAGTTGTCTTGGACTTGCTCCAGTTCGTTTGAAATTGCTCCAGTTGTCTTGACCTTGCTCCCATTGTCTTGACCTTGCTCCAGTTGTCTTGGGCTTGCTCCAGTTGTTTTGGGTTTGCTCCGGTTGTCTTAAGCTTGCTCCACTTGTCTTGGACTTGCTCCACTTGTCTTGCACTTGCTTTAGTTTTCTTGGGCTTGCTCCAATTGTTTTGGTCTTGCTCCAGCTGTCTTGGGCTGGCCCCAGTTGTCTTGGGCTTGCTCCAGTTGTCTTGGCCTTGCTCCAGTTTTCTTGGGCTTGCTCTACTTGTCTTGCACTTTCTCCAGTTGTCTTGGGCTTGCTCCAGTTGTTTTCGGCATGCTCCAGTTGTCTTGGGCTTGCTCCAGTTGTCTTGGGCTTGCTCCAGTTGACTTGGGCTTGCTCCAGTTGTCTTGGACTTGCTCCAGTTTTTTCTGGCCTGCTCCAGTTGTCTTGGGCTTGCTCCAGTTGTCTTGGGCTTGCTCCAGCTGTCTTGGACTTGCTCCAGTTGTCTTGGCCTTGCTCAAGATGTCTTGTGCTTGCTCCAGTTGTCTTGGCCTTCCACTATTTATCTTGGGCTTGTTCCAGTTGTCTTGGGCTTGCTCCAGTTGTCTTGGGCTTGCTCCAGTTGTCTTGGCCTTGCTCCAGTTGTCTTGGGCTTGCTCCAGTTGTCTTGCACTTGCTCTAGTTTTCTCGGACTTGCTCCAGTTGTCTTGGACTTGATCAGTTTTCTTGGCCTTGCTTCAGTTTTCTTGGGCTTGCTCCAGTTGTCTTGGACTTGCTCCAGTTGTTTTTGGCTTTCTCCAGTTGTCTTGGGCTTGCTCCAGTTGTCTTTGGCTTGCTCCAACAATCTTGGACTTGCTCCAGTTGTCTTGGCCTTGCTCCAGTTGTCTTGTGCTTGCTCCAGTTGTCTTGGCCTTGCTCCAGTTATCTTGCGTTTGTTCCAGTTGTCTTGCGCTTGCTCCGGTTGTCTTGGGCTTGCTCCAGTCGTCTTGGGCTTGCTCCAGCTGTCTTGGCCTTGCTCCAGTTGTCTTGGGCTTGCTCATGTTTTCTTGGGTTTGCTCTAGTTGTCTTGGGCTTGCTCCACCTGTCTTGGGCTTGCTCCAGTTTTCTTGGATTTGCTCCAGTTGTCTTAAACTTTCTCCAGCTGTCTCGGGCTTGCTCCAGTTGTCTTGGGCTTACTTCAGTTGTCTAGGACTTGCTCCAGTTGTCTTGGGATTTCTCCAGTTGTCTTGGCCTTGCTCCACTTGCATTGGGCTTGCTCTAGTTGTCCTAGCCTTGCTCCAGTTGTCTTGGGCTTGCTCCTGTTGTCTTGGCCTTGCTCCAGTTCTCTTGAAATTGCTCCAGTTCTCTTGATCTTGCTCCAGTTGTCTTGACCTTGCTCCAGTAGTCTCGTGCTTTCTCCAGTTGTCTTGGTCTTGCTCCAGTTGCCATGGCCTTGCTCCGGTTGTCCTGGGCTTGCTCCAGTTGTTTTGGGCTTGCTCCAGTTGTCATGGCCTTGCTCCAGTTGTCTTGGGCTTGCTCCAGTTGTTTTGGGCTTGCTCCAGTTGTTTTCGGCTAGCTCCAGTTGTCTTGGCCTTGCTCCAATTGCCTTAGGCTTGCTCCAGTTGTCTTGGGCTTGATCCAGTTGTCTTGGGCTTGCTCCAGTTACCTTAAGCTTGCTCCAAGTGTCTTAGGCTTGCTCCAGTTGTCTTGCACTTGCTCCAGTTGTCTTGGGATTGCTCCAGTTGTTGTGGTCTTGCTCGAGTTGTCTTGGGCATGCTCCAGTTGTCTTGGGCTTTCTCCAGTTGTCTTGGACTTGCTCCAGTTGTCTTGGGCTTGCTCCAGTTGTCTTGGGCTTCCTTCAGTTTCCTTGGGCTTGCTCCAGTTGTCTTGGACTTGCTCCAGTTGTTTCTGGCTTGCTCCAGTTGTCTTGGGCTTGCTTCAGTTGTCTTGGGCTTGCTCCAGCTGTCTTGGACTTGCTCTAGTTGTCTTGGCCTTGCTCCAGTTGTCTTGTGCTTGCTCCAGTTGTCTTGGCCTTACTCCAGATATTTTGGAAGTGCTCCAGTTATCTTAGGCTTGCTCCAGTTGTCTTGGGCTTGCTCCAGTTGTCTTGCGCTTGCTCCAGTTGTCTTGGGCTTGCTCCAGTTGTCTTAGCCTTGCATCAGTTTTCTAGAACTTGCTTTAGTTGTCTTAGACTTGCTCCAGTTGTCTTGGGCTTGCTCAAGTTGTCTTGGGCTTGCTCCAAATGTCCTGGAGTTGCTCCAGTTGTCTTGGGCTTGCTCCAGTTGTCTTGGGCTTGGTCCAATTGTCTTGACCTGGCTCCAATTGTCTTGGCCTTGCTCCAGTTGTCTTTGCCTTGCTCCAGTTGTCTTGGTATTGCTCTAGTTTTCTTGGGCTTGATCCAGTGGACTTGGGCTTGCTCCAGTTTTCTTGGGCTTGCTCCAGTTGTCTTGGGCTTGCTTCAGTTTTCCCGGGCTTGTTCCAGTTGTCTTAGGCTTGCTCCAGTTTGTTAGCTACTGAGCTAACCACCTCCGGCAGAGAAGCCGCGAAACCAAAAAAGCTCACAAAGGTTTTTACACCTTCTTCCTTTGCAGGTTTGTGTCGTGCACCCCAAACTTAATCAGGCATACACTTCACCTTCAAGAGTACTAACGCCTTAGCATTACATCTCAAGAAGAGCTCAAGTCGTCAATACGCAAGAGAGCATCAAGCAAGGGTTTATTGATCAGCATCCAAGACAAGTCCTTTTACAGCTGCCTGTCCAGTCCTAGAACTCAAAAGCACATTCCTAAGAAGTGGCTTGACCCTGCCACATCACCAAGAGACTTGTGCTGTGGGCTTGACACATAAGCATCCTTGTGCCAAGGTGACTGATCAGCCGTGTTGTTTCCTAGAAGCAATGGACTTTCTTTCTTGGAAGCTTCTAAAACAACCAAGATGTGCATGGAGCCAGGATCGAGCTCATGACCTCTCACTTGGCCAAATNTATCTCACATGAGACAGAGCATAGTTGAGTCACCCTACAACAAATCCAGGGGTCATACCTCTACAAGGGGCAGAGCATTCCTGATCCATCGTACAAGACTGAACAAGGGGTAAACATATTCAACAAATCTCTCCCTTGCACCTTGCGTCAGTTTCCATCATCATTCTTCATCACTTGCGTTGACCATGCCGATACCTTGCCTGCCCGCCTGGTGGAGATCCTTGTCCAATGGCTTTGTAAGCATGTCAGCCCGGTTCAGCTTGGTGCCGACATACTCCAGCTCCACTGTTTGCTTGTAGACCAAGTCCCGAGCATAGTGGTAGCTGATCTCGATGTGCTTTGTGCGCCTGGACAGAACTGGGTTCTTGGACATGTCAATCGCGCTCATATTGTCAATCTTGATGATTGTTTCCGTTGCCTGTGGTGCCTTCATCTCAGAGAGCAAGCTTCGAAGCCATTGCACCTCTTTACACACCTCAGCCAATGCAATGTACTCAGCTTCAGCTATTGACAGAGAGACATTCTCTTGCTTGCGACTCGCCCAACTGATAGCACCTCCATTTAGCATACACACAAAGCCGGAGGTGGATTTTCTGTCGTCGATATTGCCTCCCCAGTCAGCGTCGGTGTAGCACATGAGACGGAGTGACGCGGATCCAGCGATGCCTCCAAACTGGAGTCCCACATGTCGCGTCCCCTTAAGGTAGCGCATGATGCGCTTCACAGCCTGCCAGTGTAGTGGACCAGGATTGGCCACAAACCGGCTCACCTGCCCAACAGCATGGGCTATATCTGGCCGGGTGGCGACCATGGCATACATCAGACTGCCCACTGCAGACTGATATGGGATGCCCAGCATGTCAGTTTTCTCCGCTTCGTTGGATGGGGACATGGAGGTGGAGAGCTTGCACTCTGAGCTCATGGGTGTGCTGGCAGGCTTGCAATCTGCCATGTCGTATCGTTTGAGGATGGAGTCGATGTACTTTGTCTGGTTCAGGCTGATGGTACCTGCGGCTCTGTCACGCTTGATGGCAATGCCAAGGTAGAAGTTAAGAGGACCCATGTCCTTCATCTTGAACCTGCTACTCAGCTGCCCCTTGAGATCGTCTAGCAGCTGCGTTGAAGAAGAGCACAGAATCAGGTCATCAACGTACAAGGCGACCAACATAGTCCCTTTGTCGCTCTCAT
>SZWC01006010.1:56923-70598 GCA_023375785.1 Penium margaritaceum | reverse complement strand
TGCTCCAATTGTCTTGGGTTTGCTCCGGTTGACTTGGGCTTGCTCCAGTTGTCTTGGCCTTGTTCCAGTTATCTTGGGTTTGCTCCAGTTGTCTTTGGTTTTCCTTAGTTTTCTTGGGCTTGCTCCTGTTGTCTTGGGCTTGCTCCAGTTTTCTTGGGCTTGCGCCAGTCGTCTTGGCCTTGCTCCAGTTGTCTTGGGCTTGCTCCAGTAGTCTTGGGCGTGCTCCAGTTGTCTTGGCCTTGCTCCAGTTTTCTTGGGCTTGCTCCAGTTGTCTTGGCTTTACTCCATTTTTTTTGGGCTTCCTCCTATTGTTTTGGGCTTGCTCCTGTTGTCTTGGACTTGCACCAGTTGTCTTGGGCTTGCTCCAGTTGTCTTGGCCTTTCTCCAGTTGTCTTGGTCTTGCTCCAGTTGTCTTGGAATTGCTCCAGTTGTCTTGGGCTTGCTCCAGTTGTCTTGGCCTTGTGCCAGTTGTCTTGACCTTGCTCTAGCTGTCTTGCCCTTTCTCCAGTTGTCTTGGTCTTGCTCCAGGTGTCTTGGGTTTGCTCTATTAATCTTGGGCTTGCTCAAGTTGTCTCTGTTTTGCTCCCGTTTTCTTCGGCTTGCATCAGTTGTCTTGGGTTTGCTCAAATTGTCTTGGCCTTGCTACAGTTGTCTTTGGCTGGCTTCAGTTGTCTTGGACTTGCTCCATTTGTGTTGGGCTTGCTCCAGTTGTCTTGTCCTTGCTCCAGTTGTCTTAACGTACCTCCACGTTTCTTGAGCTTGCTCCAGTTGTCTTGGGCTTGCTTCAGTTGTCTTGGGCTTGCTCAAGTTGTCTTGGCCTTACTCTAGTTGTCTTGGGCTTGTTCCCATTGTCTTGGACTTGCTCCAGTTGTCTTGGGCTTGCTCAAGTTGTCTTGGACTTGCTCCAGTTCTCTTGACATTGCTCCAGTTGTCTTGACCTTCGTCCAGTTGTCTTGAACTTTCTCCAGTTGACTTGGGCTCGCTCCAGTTGTCTTGGTTTTGCTCCAGTTGCCTTGGCCTTGCTCCAGTTTTCTTGGGCTTGCTCCAGTTTTTTTGGGCTTGCTCCAGTTTTTTTGGCCTTGCTCCAGTTGTCTTGGTCTTGCTCCAGTTGTCTTGGGCTTGCTCCAGTTGTCTCGGGCTTTCTCACGTTGTCTTGGCCTTGCTCCAGTTGTCTTGGGCTTGCTCCAGTTGTCTTGGCCTTGCTCCAGTTGTCTAGGACATGCTCTAGTTGTCTTGGAGTTGCTCCAGTTGTCTTGAGCTTGTTCTAGTTGTCCTGGCCTTGCTCCAGTTGTCTTGGACTTGCTCCAATTGTCTTGGGCTTGCTCCAGTTGTCTTGGGTTTTCTCACGTTGTCTTGGCCTTCCTCCAGTTGTCTTGGGCTTGCTCCAGTTGTCTTGGCCTTGCTCCAGTTGTCTAGGACATGCTCTAGTTGTCTTGGAGTTGCTCCAGTTGTCTTGAGCTTGTTCTAGTTGTCCTGGCCTTGCTCCAGTTGTCTTGGACTTGCTCCAATTGTCTTGGGCTTGCTCCAGTTGTCTTGGGTATTCTCACGTTGTCTTGGCCTTCCTCCAGTTGTCTTGGGCTTGCTCCAGTTGTCTTGGCCTGGCTTCACTTGTCTTGGGCTTGCTCCAGTTGTCTTTTCCTTGCTCCAGTAGTCTTGGTCTTGCTCCAGTTTTCTTGGGCTTGCTCAAGTTGAATTGGGCTTGCTCCAGTTGTCTTGGGCTTGCTTCAGTTGTCCTGGGCTTGCTCCAGTTGTCTTGGGCTTTCTCCAGTTGTCTTGGACATGCTCCAATTAACTTAGGCTTGCTTCAGTTATATTGGGCTTGCTCCAGTGTTCTTGGGCTTGTTCCAGTTATCTTGGACTTGCTCCAGTTGTCTTGGGCTGGCTCCAGTTTTCTTGGGCCTGCTCCTGTTGTCTTGGGCTTCCTTCAGTTTTCTTGGGCTTTCTCCAGTTGTCTTAAACCTTCTCCACTTGTTTCTGGTTTTCTCCAGTTGTCTTGGGGTTGCTTCAGTTGTCTTGGTCTTGCTCCAACTGTCTTGGACTTGCTCCAGCTGTCTTGGGCTTGCTCCGGTTGTCTTGTGCTTGCTCGAGCCGTCTTGGCCATCCTTCAGGTATCTTGGAATTGCTCCAGTTGTCTTAGGATACCTCCAGTTATCTTGGGCTTGCTCCAGTTGTCTTGGGCTTGCTCCAGTTGTCTCATTAGTGCTGCAGTTGTCTTGGCCTTGCTCCTGTTGTCTTGGCATTGTTCCAGTTGTTCTGGGCTTGCTCCAGTTGTCTTGGGGTTGTTTCAATTTTCCTGGACTTGCTCCAGTTGTCTTGGCCTTGCTCCAGTTCTCTTGACATTTCTCAAGTTGTCTTGACCTTGCTCGAGTTGTCTTGACCTTGCTCCAGTTGTCTTGGGCTTGCTCCAGCTGTCTTGGTCTTGCTCCAGTTGCCTTGGTCTTGCTCCGGTTGTCTTGGGCTTCCTCCAGTTGTCTTGGGCTTGCTCCAGCTGTCTTGGTCTTGCTCCAGTTGCCTTGGTCTTGCTCCGGTTGTCTTGGGCTTCCTCCAGTTGTCTTGGGCTTGCTCCAGTTGCCTTGGGCTTGCTCCAGTTGGCTTGGGCTTGCTCCAGTTGTCTTAGGCTTGCTCCAGTTGTCTTGGTCTTGCTCCAGTTGTCTTAAGCTTGCTCCAGTTGTTTTGGGCTTGCTCCAGTTTTCTTGGGCTTGCTCGAGTTGTCTTAGGCTTGCTCCATTTGTCTTGGGCTTGCTCCAGTTGTTTTGGGCTTGTTGCAGTTGTCTTGCACTTGCTCCAGTTGTCTTGGGCTTGCTCCAGTTGTTTTGGGCTTGCTCCAGTTGTGTTGGGCTTGCTCCAGTTGTCTTGGGCATGCTCCAAATTTCTTGGGCTTGCTCCAGTTGTCTTGGGCTTGCTCCATTTGTCTTGGTCTTGCTCCAGTTGTCTTGGGCTTGCTCCAGTTGTCTTGCCCTTGCTCCAGTTGTCTTGCCCTTGCTCCAGTTGTCTTGCCCTTGCTCCAGTTGTCTTGCCCTTGCTCCAGTTGTCTTGCCCTTGCTCCAGTTGTCTTGCCCTTGCTCCAGTTGTCTTGCCCTTGCTCCAGTTGTCTTGCCCTTGCTCCAGTTGTCTTGCCCTTGCTCCAGTTGTCTTGCCCTTGCTCCAGTTGTCTTGCCCTTGCTCCAGTTGTCTTGCCCTTGCTCCAGTTGTCTTGCCCTTGCTCCAGTTGTCTTGCCCTTGCTCCAGTTGTCTTGCCCTTGCTCCAGTTGTCTTGCCCTTGCTCCAGTTGTCTTGCCCTTGCTCCAGTTGTCTTGCCCTTGCTCCAGTTGTCTTGCCCTTGCTCCAGTTGTCTTGCCCTTGCTCCAGTTGTCTTGCCCTTGCTCCAGTTGTCTTGCCCTTGCTCCAGTTGTCTTGCCCTTGCTCCAGTTGTCTTGCCCTTGCTCCAGTTGTCTTGCCCTTGCTCCAGTTGTCTTGCCCTTGCTCCAGTTGTCTTGCCCTTGCTCCAGTTGTCTTGCCCTTGCTCCAGTTGTCTTGCCCTTGCTCCAGTTGTCTTGCCCTTGCTCCAGTTGTCTTGCCCTTGCTCCAGTTGTCTTGCCCTTGCTCCAGTTGTCTTGCCCTTGCTCCAGTTGTCTTGCCCTTGCTCCAGTTGTCTTGCCCTTGCTCCAGTTGTCTTGCCCTTGCTCCAGTTGTCTTGCCCTTGCTCCAGTTGTCTTGCCCTTGCTCCAGTTGTCTTGCCCTTGCTCCAGTTGTCTTGCCCTTGCTCCAGTTGTCTTGCCCTTGCTCCAGTTGTCTTGCCCTTGCTCCAGTTGTCTTGCCCTTGCTCCAGTTGTCTTGCCCTTGCTCCAGTTGTCTTGCCCTTGCTCCAGTTGTCTTGCCCTTGCTCCAGTTGTCTTGCCCTTGCTCCAGTTGTCTTGCCCTTGCTCCAGTTGTCTTGCCCTTGCTCCAGTTGTCTTGCCCTTGCTCCAGTTGTCTTGCCCTTGCTCCAGTTGTCTTGCCCTTGCTCCAGTTGTCTTGCCCTTGCTCCAGTTGTCTTGCCCTTGCTCCAGTTGTCTTGCCCTTGCTCCAGTTGTCTTGCCCTTGCTCCAGTTGTCTTGCCCTTGCTCCAGTTGTCTTGCCCTTGCTCCAGTTGTCTTGCCCTTGCTCCAGTTGTCTTGCCCTTGCTCCAGTTGTCTTGCCCTTGCTCCAGTTGTCTTGCCCTTGCTCCAGTTGTCTTGCCCTTGCTCCAGTTGTCTTGCCCTTGCTCCAGTTGTCTTGCCCTTGCTCCAGTTGTCTTGCCCTTGCTCCAGTTGTCTTGCCCTTGCTCCAGTTGTCTTGCCCTTGCTCCAGTTGTCTTGCCCTTGCTCCAGTTGTCTTGCCCTTGCTCCAGTTGTCTAGGACATGCTCTAGTTGTCTTGGGCTTGCTCGAGTTGTCTTGGCCTTGCGCCAGTTGTCTTGACCTTGCTCCAACTGTCTTGCCCTTGCTTCAGTTGTCTTGGACTTGCTCCAGTTCTCTTGGGCTTGCTCCAGTTGTCTTCACCTTGCTCAAGCTGTCTTGACCTACCTCCACGTTCCTTGACCTTGCTCCAGTTGTCTTGGGTTTGCTTCAGTTGTCTTGGGCCTGCTCAAGTTGTCTTGGCCTTGCTCTAGTTGTCTTGAGCTTGTTCCAATTTTCTTGGACTTGTTCCACTTGTCTTGGGCTTGCTCCAGTTGTATTGGACTTGCTCCAGTTCTCTTGACATTGCTTCAGTTGTCTTGACCTTACTCCAGTTATCTTGACCTTGCTCCAGTTGTCTTGGGCATGCTCCAGTTGTCTTGGTTTTGCTCCAGTTGACTTGGCCTTGCTCCGGTTGTCTTTGGCTTGCTGCAGTTGTTTTGGGCTTGCTCCAGTTGTCTTGGCCTTGCTCAAGTTGTCTTGGGCTTGCTCCAGTTGTCTTGGGCTTGGTCCAATTGTTTTAAGCTAGCTCCAGTTGTCTTGGCCTTGCTCCAATTGTCTTGGGCTTTCTCCAGTTGTCTTGGGCTTGCTCCAGTTGTCTTGGGCTTGCTCCAGTTGTCTTAAGCTTGCTCCACTTGTTTTGGGTTTTCTCCAGTTGTCTTTCACTTGCTCCAGTTCTCTTGGGCTTGCTTCAGATATTTTGGTCTTGCTCCAGTTGTCTTGGGCTTGCTCCAGTTTTCTTGGGCTTGCTTCAGTTGTCTTGCACTTCCTCTAGTTGTCTTGGGCTTGCTCCAGTTGTGTTGGGCTTTCTCCAGTTGTTTTGGGCTTGCTCCAGTTGTATTGGGCGTACTCCGGTTGTCTTGGGCTTTCTCTAGGTGTCTTGGACTTGCTCCAGTTATCTTGGGCTTGCTCCAGTTGTCTCGGGCTTCCTTCAGTTTTCTTGGGCTTGCTCCAGTTGTCTTGGGCATGCTCCAAATTTCTTGGGCTTGCTCCAGTTGTCTTGGGCTTGCTCCATTTGTCTTGGTCTTGCTCCAGTTGTCTTGGGCTTGCTCCACTTGTGTTGGGCTTGCTCCAGTTGTCTTGAACTTGCTCCAGTTATCTTGGGCTTGCTCCTAGTGTCTTGGACTTGCTCCAGTTGTCTTGGGCTTGCTCCAGTAGTCTTGGGCTTCCTCAAGTTTTCTTTGGCTTGCTCCACGTATCTTGGGCTTGCTCCTGTTTCCTTGGCCTTGCTCCAGTTGTTTTGGGCTTGCTCCATATGTCTTGGGCTTGCTCCAATTGTCTTGGGCTTGCTCTAGTTGTCTTGAGCTTGCTCCAGTTGTCTTGGCCTTGCTCCAGTTGTCTTGGGCTTGCTCCAAATGTCTTGGGTTTGCTCTAGTTGTCTTGGGCTAGCTCCAGTTATCTTGGGCTTGCTCCAGTTTTCTTGGGTTTGCTCCAGTTGTCTTAAACTTGCTCCAGTTGTCTTAAGCTTGTTACAGTTGTATTGGGCTTGCTCTAGTTGTTTTGGTCTTGCTCCAGTTGTCTTGGACTCACTTCAGTTTTCTTGGACATGCTCCAGTTCTCTTGAAATTGCTCCAGTTGTCTTGGCCTTGCTCCACTTGCATTGGGATAACTCCAGTTTTCCTGGCCTTGCTCCAGTTGTCTTGGGCTTGTTCCACTTGTCTTGGCCTTGCTCCAGTTCTCTTGATATTGCTCCAGTTGTCCTGACCTTGCCCCCTTTGTCTTGACCTTGCTCCAGTTGTCTTGGTCTTCCTCCAGTTGCCTTGGCCTTGCTCCGGTTGTCTTGGGCTTGCTCCAGTTGTTTTGGGTTTGCTCCAGTTGTCTTGGGCTTAATCTAGTTGTCTTGCGCTTTCTCCAGTTTTTTTGGGCTAGCTCCAGTTGTCTTGGCCTTGCTCCAGTTGTCTTGGTCTTGCTCCAGTTGTCTTGGGCTTGCTCCAGTTGTCTTGGGCTTGCTCCAGTTGTCTTGGGCTTGCTCCAGTTGTCTTGGGCTTGCTCCAGTTGTCTTGGGCTTGCTCCAATTGTCTTGGGCTTGCTCCAGTTGTCTTGGTCTTGCTCTAGTTTTCTTGGGCTTGCTCCAGTTTACTTGTGCTTGCTCCAGTTGTCTTCGGCTTGCTCCAGTTGTCTTGGGCTTGCTCCAATTGTCTTGGGCTTGCTCCAGTTGTCTTGGTCTTGCTCTAGTTTTCTTGGGCTTGCTCCAGTTTACTTGTGCTTGCTCCAGTTGTCTTCGGCTTGCTCCAGTTGTCTTGGGCTTGCTCCAATTGTCTTGGGCTTGCTCCAGTTGTCTTGGTCTTGCTCTAGTTTTCTTGGGCTTGCTCCAGTTTACTTGTGCTTGCTCCAGTTGTCTTCGGCTTGCTCCAGTTGTCTTGGGCTTGCTCCAATTGTCTTGGGCTTGCTCCAGTTGTCTTGGTCTTGCTCTAGTTTTCTTGGGCTTGCTCCAGTTTACTTGTGCTTGCTCCAGTTGTCTTCGGCTTGCTCCAGTTGTCTTGGGCTTGCTCCAATTGTCTTGGGCTTGCTCCAGTTGTCTTGGTCTTGCTCTAGTTTTCTTGGGCTTGCTCCAGTTTACTTGTGCTTGCTCCAGTTGTCTTCGGCTTGCTCCAGTTGTCTTGGGCTTGCTCCAATTGTCTTGGGCTTGCTCCAGTTGTCTTGGTCTTGCTCTAGTTTTCTTGGGCTTGCTCCAGTTTACTTGTGCTTGCTCCAGTTGTCTTCGGCTTGCTCCAGTTGTCTTGGGCTTGCTCCAATTGTCTTGGGCTTGCTCCAGTTGTCTTGGTCTTGCTCTAGTTTTCTTGGGCTTGCTCCAGTTTACTTGTGCTTGCTCCAGTTGTCTTCGGCTTGCTCCAGTTGTCTTGGGCTTGCTCCAATTGTCTTGGGCTTGCTCCAGTTGTCTTGGTCTTGCTCTAGTTTTCTTGGGCTTGCTCCAGTTTACTTGTGCTTGCTCCAGTTGTCTTCGGCTTGCTCCAGTTGTCTTGGGCTTGCTCCAATTGTCTTGGGCTTGCTCCAGTTGTCTTGGTCTTGCTCTAGTTTTCTTGGGCTTGCTCCAGTTTACTTGTGCTTGCTCCAGTTGTCTTCGGCTTGCTCCAGTTGTCTTGGGCTTGCTCCAATTGTCTTGGGCTTGCTCCAGTTGTCTTGGTCTTGCTCTAGTTTTCTTGGGCTTGCTCCAGTTTACTTGTGCTTGCTCCAGTTGTCTTCGGCTTGCTCCAGTTGTCTTGGGCTTGCTCCAATTGTCTTGGGCTTGCTCCAGTTGTCTTGGTCTTGCTCTAGTTTTCTTGGGCTTGCTCCAGTTTACTTGTGCTTGCTCCAGTTGTCTTCGGCTTGCTCCAGTTGTCTTGGGCTTGCTCCAAGTGTCTTGGGCTTGCTCCAGTTGTCTTGGGTTTGCTCTAGTTGTCTTGGGCTTGCTCAAGTTATCTTTGCTCCAGTTTTCTTGGGTTTGCTCCAGTTGTCTTGGGCTTGCTCCATTTGTCTTGGGTTTGCTCTAGTTGTCTTGGGCTTGCTCAAGTTATCTTTGCTCCAGTTTTCTTGGGTTTGCTCAAGTTGTCTTGGGTTTGCTCCAGTTTTCTTGGGCTTGCTCCAGTTTTCTTGGTCTTGCTCCAATTGTCTTGGGCTCGCTCCAGTTGTCTTGGGCTTGCTTCAGTTGTCTTGGACTTGCTCCAGTTTTCTTGGGCTTGCTCCAGTTGTCTTGGGCTTGCTCCAGTTGTCTTGGGCTTGGTCTAGTTGACTTGGCCTTGCTCCAGGTATCTTGGAATTGCTCCAGTTGTCTTAAGCTTGCTCCAGTTGTCTTGGGCTTGCTCCAGTTGTCTTGGGCTTGGTCTAGTTGACTTGGCCTTGCTCCAGGTATCTTGGAATTGCTCCAGTTGTCTTAAGCTTGCTCCAGTTGTCTTGGGCTTGCTCCAGTTTTCCTGGGCTTGCTCCAGTTGTCTTGGGCTTGCTCCAATTGTCTTGGGCTTGCTCCAGTTGTCTTGGGCTTGGTCTAGTTGACTTGGCCTTGCTCCAGGTATCTTGGAATTGCTCCAGTTGTCTTAAGCTTGCTCCAGTTGTCTTGGGCTTGCTCCAGTTTTCCTGGGCTTGCTCCAGTTGTCTTGGGCTTGCTCCAATTGTCTTGGGCTTGCTCCAGTTGTCTTGGGCTTGGTCTAGTTGACTTGGCCTTGCTCCAGGTATCTTGGAATTGCTCCAGTTGTCTTAAGCTTGCTCCAGTTGTCTTGGGCTTGCTCCAGTTTTCCTGGGCTTGCTCCAGTTGTCTTGGGCTTGCTCCAATTGTCTTGGGCTTGCTCCAGTTGTCTTGGGCTTGGTCTAGTTGACTTGGCCTTGCTCCAGGTATCTTGGAATTGCTCCAGTTGTCTTAAGCTTGCTCCAGTTGTCTTGGGCTTGCTCCAGTTTTCCTGGGCTTGCTCCAGTTGTCTTGGGCTTGCTCCAATTGTCTTGGGCTTGCTCCAGTTGTCTTGGGCTTGGTCTAGTTGACTTGGCCTTGCTCCAGGTATCTTGGAATTGCTCCAGTTGTCTTAAGCTTGCTCCAGTTGTCTTGGGCTTGCTCCAGTTTTCTTGGTCTTGCTCCAATTGTCTTGGGCTCGCTCCAGTTGTCTTGGGCTTGCTCCAGTTGTCTTAGGCTTGCTCCATAAGTCTTGGGCTTGCTCCAGTTGTCTTGGGCTTGCTCCAGTTGTCTTGGAATTGCTCCAGTTGTCTTTGTCTTGCTCCAGTTGTCTAGGGCTTGCTCCGGTTGTCTTGGCCTTGCTCCAGTTATCTTGGGCTTGATTCAGTTGTCTTATGTGTGCTCCAGTTGTCTTTGCCTTGCTCCTGTTGTCTTGGCCTTGCTCCAGTCATTTTGGGCTTGCTCCAGTAATTTAGGCTTGCTCCAGTTGTCTTGGGCTTGCTCAAATTGTTAGGGCTTGCTCCGGTTGTCTTGGGCTTGCTCCAGTTGTCTTAGCCTTGCTCCAGTTGTCTTGGGCTTGCTCCAGTTGTCTTGGCCTCGCTCCAATTGTCTTGGGCTTGCTTCAGTTGTCTTGGGCTTGCTCCATGTGTCTTGTGTTTGCTCCAGTTGTCTTGCACTTGCTCCAGTTGTCTTGGGCTTTCTCCAGTTGTTTTGGTCTTGCTCCAGTTGTCTTGGGCTTGCTCCAGTTGTCTTGGGCTTGCTCCAGTTGTCTTGGGCTTGCTCCAGTTTTCTTGGGCTTGCTCCAGTTGTCTTGGGCTTGCTCCAGTTGTCTTGGCCTTGCTCTAGTTGTCTTGGGCTTGCTCCAGTTGTCTTGGGCTTGCTCTAGTTGTCTTGGGCTTGCTCCATTTGTCTACGGCTTGCTCCAGTTGTCTTGGGCTTGCTTCAGTTTTCCTGGGCTTGAGCCAGTTGTCTTGGGCTTGCTCTAGTTGTCTTGGGCTTGCTCCATTTGTCTACGGCTTGCTCCAGTTGTCTTGGGCTTGCTTCAGTTTTCCTGGGCTTGAGCCAGTTGTCTTGGGCTTGCTCTAGTTGTCTTGGGCTTGCTCCATTTGTCTACGGCTTGCTCCAGTTGTCTTGGGCTTGCTTCAGTTTTCCTGGGCTTGAGCCAGTTGTCTTGGGCTTGCTCTAGTTGTCTTGGGCTTGCTCCATTTGTCTACGGCTTGCTCCAGTTGTCTTGGGCTTGCTTCAGTTTTCCTGGGCTTGAGCCAGTTGTCTTGGGCTTGCTCTAGTTGTCTTGGGCTTGCTCCATTTGTCTACGGCTTGCTCCAGTTGTCTTGGGCTTGCTTCAGTTTTCCTGGGCTTGAGCCAGTTGTCTTGGGCTTGCTCTAGTTGTCTTGGGCTTGCTCCATTTGTCTACGGCTTGCTCCAGTTGTCTTGGGCTTGCTTCAGTTTTCCTGGGCTTGAGCCAGTTGTCTTGGGCTTGCTCTAGTTGTCTTGGGCTTGCTCCATTTGTCTACGGCTTGCTCCAGTTGTCTTGGGCTTGCTCCAATTGTCTTGGGCTTGCTCCGGTTGTCTTGGGCTTGCTCCAGTTGTCTTGGCCTGGCTCCAGTTGTCTTGGCCTTGCTCCAGTTGACTTGGGCTTGCTCCAGTTGTGTTGGGCTTGCTCCAGTTGTCTTGGGCTTGCTCCAGTTGTCTTGGTCTTGCTCCAATTGTCTTGGGCTTTCTCTAGTTGTCTTGGAATTTCTCCTGTTATCTTGGGCTTGCTCCAGTTTCCTTGGGCGTGCTCCAGTTGTCTTGCACTTTCTCCAGTTGTCTTGGGCTTGCTCCAGTTGTTATGGGCTTGCTCCAGTTGTCTTGGGCTTTCTCCTGTTGTCTTGGGCTTGCTCCAGTTGTCTTGGGCTTGCTCCAGTTGTCTTGGCCTTGCTCCAGTTTTCTAGAACTTGCTTTAGTTATCTTTGACTTGCTCCAGTTGTCTCCGGCTTGCTCCAGTTGTCTTAGGCTTGCTTCAGTTGTCTTGGACTTGCTCCAGTTTTCTTTGGCTTGCTCCAGTTGTCTTGGGCTTGCTCAAATTGTATTGCCCTGGCTCCAGTTGTCTTGGCCTTGCTCCAGTTGTCTTGGCCTTGCTCCAGTTGTCTTGGTCTTGCTCTAGTTTTCTTCGGCTTGCTCCAGTTGTCTTGGGCTTGCTCCAGTTGTCTTGGGCTTGCTCCAGTTGTCTTGGACTTGCTCCAGTTGTCTTGGGCTTGCTCAAAGTGTCTTGGGCTTGCTCCAGTTGTCTTGGACTTGCTCCAGTTGTCCTTTGCTTGCTCCTCTTGTCTTGGGCTAGCTCCAGTTGCTTTGGCCTTGCTCTAGTTGTCTTGGCCTTGCTCTAGTTTTCTTGGGCTTGCTCCAGTTGTCTTGGGCTTGCTCCAGTTGTCTTGGCCTTGCTCCAGTTGTCTTGGGCTTGCTCCAGTTTTCTTGGCCTTGCTCCAGTTATCTTGGGCTTGCTTCAATTGTCTTATGTGTGGTCCAGGTGTCTTGGCCTTGCTCCTGTTGTCTTGGCCTTGCTCCAGTTATTTTGGGCTTGCTCCAGTTATTTTGGCTTGCTCCAGTTGTCTAGGGCTTGCTCCAATTGTCTTGGGCTTGCTCCGGTTGTCTTGGGCTTGCTCCAGTTGTCTTGGCCTTGCCCCAGTTGTCTTGGGCTTGCTCCAGTTGTCTTGGGTTTGCCTTAGTTGTCTTGGGCTTGCTCCGGTTGTCTTGGGCTTGCTCCAGTTCTCTTGGGCTTGCTCCAGTTATCTTGGCCTTGCTCCAGGTGTCTTGGGCTTGCTCCAGTTTTCTTGGGCTTGCTCCATTTGTCTTGGCCTTGCTCCAGTTGTCTTGGGCTTGCTCCAGTTGTCTTGACCTTGCTCTAATTGTTTTGGGCTTCCTTCTGTTCTCTTGGGCTTGCTCACGTTGCCTTTGACTTGCTCCAGTTGTCTTGAGCTTGCTCCAGTTGTCTTGGCCTTTCTCCAGTTGACTTGGGCTTGCTCCAGTTGTCTTGGAATTGCTCCAGTTGTCTTCGGCCTCCTCCAGTTTTCTTGGCCTTGCGCCAATTGTCTTGACCTTGCTCCAACTGTCTTGCCCTTGCTCCAGTTGTCTTGGTCTTGCTTCAGTTGTCTTGGGCTTTCTCAAGTTGTCGTGGCCTTGCTCCATTTGCCTTCGGAAGGCTTCAGTTGTCTTGGACTTGCTCCAGTTGTCTTGGGCTTGCTCCAGTTGTCTTCACCTTACTCGAGTTGTCTTGACCTACCTCCACGTTACTTGACCTTGCTCCACTTGTCTTGGGCTTGCTTCAGTTGTCTTGGGCTTGCTCAAGTTGTCTTGGCCTTGCTCTAGTTGTCTTGGGCTTGTTCCAATTGTCTTGGACTTGCTCCAGTTGTCTTGGGCTTGCTCCAGATGTCTTGGACTTGCTCCAGTTCTCTTGACATTGCTCCACTTGTCTTGACCTTGCTACAATTATCTTGACCTTGCTCCAGTTGTCTTGGGCTTTCTCCAGTTGTCTTGGTCTCGCTCCAGTTGCCTTGGCCTTGCTCCGGTTGTCTTGGGCTTGCTCTAGTTGTTTTGGACTTGCTCCAGTTGTCTTAGCCTTGCTCCAGTTGTCTTGGGCTTGTTCCAGTTGTCTTGGGCTTTCTCCAGTTTTTTTAAGCTAGCTCCAGTTGTCTTGGCCTTGCTCCAATTGTCTTGGGCTTTCTCCAGTTGTCTTGGGCTTGCTCCAGTTATCTTGGGCTTGCTCCAGTTGTCTTAAGCTTGCTCCACTTGTCTTGGGCTTGCTCCAGTTGTCTTGGGCTTGCTCCAGTTGTGTTGGGCTTGCTCCAGTTGTGTTGGGCTTGCTCCAGTTGTGTTGGGCTTGCTCCAGTTGTGTTGGGCTTGCTCCAGTTGTGTTGGGCTTGCTCCAGTTGTGTTGGGCTTGCTCCAGTTGTCTTGGGCTTGCTCCAGTTGTCTTGGTCTTGCTCCGGTTGTCTTGGGCTTGCTCCAGGTGTCTTGGACTTGCTCCAGTTATCTTGGGCTTGCTCCGGTTGTCTCAGACTACCTTCAGTTTTCTTGGGCTTGCTCCAGTTGTCTTGGACTTGCTCTAGTTTTTTCTGGTTTGCTCCAGTTGTCTTGGGCTTGCTCCAGTTGTCTTGGGCTTGCTCCAACTGTCTTGGACTTGCTCCAGTTGTCTTGGCCTTGCTCAAATTGTCTTGTGCTTGCTCCAGATGTCTTGGTCTTGCTCCAGGTATTTTGGAATTGCTCCGGTTGTCTTAGGCTTGCTCCAGTTGTCTTGGGCTTGCTCCAGTTATCTTGGGCTTGCTTCAGTTGTCTTGGGCTTGCTCCAGTTGTCTTGGGCTTTCTCCAGTTGTCTTGGCCTTGCTCCAGATTTCTTGGGCTTGCTCCAGTTGTCTTGGGTTTGCTCTTATTGTCTTGGGCTTGCTCC
Source organism: Penium margaritaceum (assembly GCA_023375785.1). Taxonomy (NCBI): domain Eukaryota; kingdom Viridiplantae; phylum Streptophyta; class Zygnematophyceae; order Desmidiales; family Peniaceae; genus Penium; species Penium margaritaceum. The sequence continues at coordinate 57,425 of SZWC01006010.1, read as the reverse complement.
AGTTGTCTTGGGCTTGCTCCAGTTTTCTTGGGTTTACTCCAGTTTTCTTAAACTTGCTCCAGTTGTCTTGGGCTTGTTCCAGTTGTCTTGGGCTTGCTCCAGTTGTTTTGGGCTTGCTCCAGTTGTCGTGGGCTTACTTCAGTTATCTTGGACTTGCTCCAGTTGTCTTGGCCTTGCTCCAGTTGTCTTGGGCTTGCTCCAGTTGTCTTGGGTTTGCCTTAGTTGTCTCGGCCTCGCTCCAATTGCCTTGGGCTTGCTTCAGTTGTCTTGGGCTTGCTCCAGGTGTCTTGAGCTTGCTCCAGTTGTATTAAGCTTGCTCCAGGTGTCTTGGGTTTGCTCCAGTTGTCTTGCACTTGCTCCAGTTGTCTTGGGCTTGCTCCAGTTGTCTTGGGCTTGCTCCAGTTGACTTGGTCTTGCTCCAGTTGTCTTGGACTTGCTCCAGTTGTCTTGGGCTTGCTCCAGTTGTCTTGGGCTTGCTCCAGTTGTCTTGGGCTTGCTCCAG
>SZWC01006010.1:3311-27419 GCA_023375785.1 Penium margaritaceum | reverse complement strand
TGGGGGCACCCACAAGACCTGCGGCTTGGTCCGCCACAGGCGGCCGCCTTCCCACGCGTACTGCTCACAGGTGACGGCGAGGTCATCCTTCTTCCGCCTATCATATTCCACCCCCATCCGTGCCCCCAGGGTCTTGTACACCTTGTCCGCCTCCGCTTTCTGCTGCTCCTTGGTTGTGGCGCGGAGCAGGATGTGCGCAGCTTGCCAGATCCTCCAGTCCTGCGTCTCGGCTGGTCCCTTCGCCTTCCCTGCCTTCCCCGTGGCCGCCTCTTCCTGCTTCCTCTTCTTTTCCTTTTCCAGCGCCGGCAGCCCCTGGGCCCGCCTTGCGTCCTGCTCCGCCTTCATTGCTTGCAGGCGCCGTTGGTTGCTCTCGTCATAAGCAGGAGGCTCTCTGTCCCAGCTGTCCGGGACTGGGAAGAGGCGCAGGATCCCCACCGCGCGGAGTTCCCCTTCATCCCATTGACTTTGCAGTTGCGCCTCAGGCACCGTCCCATGCCGCCGGCCTCGTGCTCCGCGGACTTCACCTGTTTCTGGCTCCACCTTCTGTTCCAGCGCTACCTTGGCGAGTCGCAGCAAGCCCCGCCACTTCATGATGGGCTGGTCCTCGTCAGGCGATGGTGACTCGCTGAGCTGGGAAATCACCACTCCTCTCGTCTTCTGCTTTACCTTAGTAGCCGCGGCGCCCTCCTCGGTCCCTCACTTCTGTTGCGCTGTGGCGCCCGCGCCCCCCAGAAGGGGTTGGAGCTGGGTTGGTACCGATCCGGCAGGCATCGGAACATTTCGAGACACCGCCAGGAGCAGCTCCATCGCTTGGGAAACGCTCCGCTGAACCTGTGCGAGCTGCTCCAGGTCAACGTGCTGGTGAGTCTCTGGGGTGGGGCGGGCTTGTTTACTGCGTTTGGCAGGGGGCGTAGTGGTGGAGCTGTCTTCGACGGTTCGCTTTCTTTTTTCCCTTGCGGCGGGATGTTGGAGTAGTCTCCACGGACGGTGCCTGTTTCTTCGCAGCGGGGTCCTTCTGTGGGTCAGCCTCCCGGCTGACTGATGCCGCGTGAGCTGGGGCAGCCCGTTTACCAGCAACCGCAGATGCCGTGGCCCTTTTGGCTGCACGCTGAAGTTTGGCCTTTTTGTCGAGCAAAGCACGGGATAGGGTCGGCGGCGGGGTGTTTTTTCGTGCTTCCTTCCTGACCGCTACTGCCCTGGCGTATGTGAGCGCATCCTGGGTCTGTCCCACCTTTCCCACCTGTGCCACTCCCTGCTGCTCTCTTGCCTACGCCCCTGCCACCTGCCCTGCTGCTGCCGCTACTTCTCCCGTGGCCGCTGCGTCAGTCGTTGGCGCGGTCTCCGCCCTCTGGTCCTTCATGCCTTCCGTTGCCACCTCTCGCTCCGCAGCTGGTTCGTCCCCCGCGGTCACAGGTTCAGCCGCAGTCTGTCCCCTTTCTGCCTCTGCTGCCACCCTTTGCTCCATTGCCGCTTCCGCCTTCCGCCTCTGTTCCTCTGCCATCTTGTGCCAGAGTGCCTGCAGCTGCTCCCTCATGCTTGTGAGATCGGGGGAGTCACGGAGATACTCCTGGGCCTCTTCGGTCTCAGTGAGGGTGCGGTTCTTCTCTTCCTGACACACGTTGATGGCTTCTCGGACCCAGTGGCGTACTGCTTCTTCTGTTAGTGCCGTCTGTGTCCCCTGAAGTGATTTCCACAGACCCTCAGCTACCGCGGTCACGGTCTGTTGGCGCAGAGCACTGTCTTGGGTCATCTGCCAAGCTTTGGCGATCGCGGCGAACCAATGCTCATGCTGCTGCTCCGCTGCAGAGATGGCTGCAAGCTCAGCTGCTGTGTACTGCATTCCCCACCTGCGGGAGGTGAGCCCGAATAAGTAGCCCCACCTCCAGAGTTCTGCCGTCGTCTTGCGGTCCGGCACTTCCATTGTTCCTGCCGGCATGCGGGCGGCGTGGTATATGGTAAGTGCCCGGGCGCGCTCCTGGAGTAGATGCACATAGCGGCGCGTGGGGTCCGCGGCCTGGTCGCGGCGGACTAGGAGCCACCATTCACGGGCGGCATCCACGTTATGGTCAGGTTGTTCTGTTTCCAGAAGTGTTGCCACACCCGCCATGGCCTGTGCCGGGCGAAGGTTGAGGAGGTCGCGGAGAGCCGAAATGAGACGCTCGGCCCCCGCCGTTTCCAATAGCTGCGCTTGACGTGCCCGCGGCCCCAGGGCGAGGGCGGTCTTGGCTGCTCCCTTCAAGGCCACTTGCCAGGCGGGGTTGAAGAAAGAGTTCCCTAAGCTTACGCGGACTACCTCCGGGAGCTCGTCCAGCAGGTGAATGACGACGCTGCTCACCACGTCCAGCAGGTGGTCAGCCTTGGGGTGGTCTCCACTGTCCCCGGAGCTTTCCTCCAGTCGTGTCTGTGCGCCCTCCATGATCGTACCGGCACTGAGCAGGGGTTGTGGGATTCTGCGTGAGGCCGGTGGAGAGGAGGAGTGCGCGGTTGGTGCAGAAGGGCCGGGCGGTGGCGGTGCTCCTGCAGGTGTCGTTGCCGCCGGGGACGCAGCAGGGCCTGATGGCGGAGGCGTCCTAGGTAACGCTGCCGCTACCGCTGCGGAAGGGCTTGGTACCGAGGGTGCCCCAGGGGATGCTGCTACTTCTGGTGCCGCGGAATGGCCTGGTGCCGGAGGGCCTCCGGGTGATGCTGCTACTCCTGGTGCCGCGGAATGGCCTGGTGCCGGGGGGCCTCCGGGTGATGCTGCTGCCACCGATGCCGCTGAAGCTTCTAGTGCCGCGGAAGGGCCTGGTGCCGGAGGGGCTTCAGATATCGCTGCCACTGCTGGTGCCACGGAAGGAACTGGGGCCGGAGGGGCTCCAGGTGATGCTACTGCCGCCGCGGAAGGGCCTGGTGCCGGAGGTGCCCTAGGTGATGCCGCGACTGCCGCCGCGGAAGGGCCTGATGCCGGGGGTGCTCCTGGAGTTGCACCAGGTGAGGCTGCTACTGCTGGTGACGCGGACCGTCTTGCGCCAACCGTCGCTCGGCCCATGGGCTGTCGTCGGAAGGTCCGTCTCATGGCACGCTCACCCCCCCCGTTCGAAGGCGCGGACCCCGCGCCAGAAGGGCGAGCCATTGTGGATGCTGTGCCGCGGGTGGCACTGGAGTTGCGAGTGACGCGGCGGGTGAATTGAGTGCCAGGGGCGGGTGGCGTGAGAACCATAGGAGAAGGTACGAAGAGTGGTTGAGCCGAAGTGAAGAGCGGGGTAAACGATCAAATGCCGGAAACAGAAATGAGACTGAGAATGCCCGCTCCGAGCAATACATCCGCCTGGCGCGGCGCAAGCCAGTCGGCCGCCAGGAGCATGTCATATGTGCGGACGTCACATACTTGCACGGTGTGCGGTGCATGCACGTTGGCGACCTGGATGGGTAGGGCCTCGATCTGTCCGTTGGGTGCATCGATGGCTCCGGTGGAGATGGAGAAGCGGAGCCAAGTGGGCGCGATGAGATGGTCGAGGCGCAGGGTGCGGGCCATCCGTAGCGCGATGGTAGTATTGGTGGCGCCGGTGTCCACGATGGCCACGAACTTGCGGCCACATACCCAGACATAGCACCATGCCACGTGGACCTCGGCCGGTGTCGGTGGACCGGGGACCAACGGGGCAGGGGTCCACGTGCATGGCGCCCGGCAGGCATCCTCCCGGACGCGGGAGTGGGCCGTGACGATGGCATGGGCCACCATGCAGACACCTGCATCACGGGTGAGTATACAAGAGAGGCGGATGCCAACGGGGGAGAGAGAGGGATTGTAGGAGGAAAAGAGTGCCTGGAGTCGCTCCACAGACGCGGGGGAGTGGCAGAGGAAGTCGACCAGGGAGAGGGAGTGACGCGTGTCGAGAAGAGGGGAGGCAGAGGGTGGAGGGGACATCGTAAGGGAAGCGGTGGCAACCGGCGCAGCCGTGGGAGTCCGGCGGGATGGTGGCCAGGAAGAGCGAGGAGGAATGTTTGCTGCAACATCCTCCAGCGTCCAACCGCGGATGGTAGGGTTGAAGCGGCGGGCAAGCTGAAGACCGGTGGTAGGGAGAGAAGGGAGAGTCTCCGCGGTGCCCGAACACTCGGCAGGTTCCAGCTCGGACAGGAGTTGGTACGCGGCCGCGGATTCCTCCTCCGTGAATTCGCGAGCGACGCCCTCCCATTGGGGCTCAGCATCCGCGGGGGAAGAGGCAGCTGCGGGATGAGGCTCCTGGAGGCTGTCTTGCAGGTCCGTGGGGTGCGGCCAGTCCTCGCGAGGGAGGCGGCTAAGAGCATCCGCGTTGCGGTTGGCGAGCGCGGACTGATACTTGATTTTCATATTGTAGCCCTGCAAGAGGAGGGCCCACTTGGCCAAAATGCCCTCATGGTTCTGCGTCGTGAGCAGCCACTGCAGCACCTGATGATCCGTCAATACCGTGAAGGGCTTGCCGTTCTTGATGTAGTCGCGGAAGTGTTGGAGAGCCCACAGCACAGCCAAGCATTCGCCCTTCACCGGTGGGTAGTTCCGCTCACCGTCAGTGAGGGCGCGGCTGGCATATGCAATCACCCGCTGGATCGGTTCCTGGACCGAATGCGACAGGACAGCGCCAAGGCCTTCCCGCGACCAGTCGGTTGTGATGGCAAAGGGGAGGTTGAAGTCAGGGAACTCAAGCATGGGCGCGGTGACCAACCGATGCTTGATTTCTGCCCAAGCAGCGGCACACTCCGGAGTCCACTCAAATGGGATGTCCTGATGGGTCAGCTGCTGCAGCGGGCGTATGATGCGTGCGTGGTCGCGGACAAACTTGCGATAGGAGACAAAGCCCAGGAAGATTTTAACCTGCCCCGCAGTAGTGGGTTGGCGCCATTCCTGGACAGCTGCAATTTTTGCGGGGTCGGTTTTGATGCCGTCGGCACTCATGACAAAGCCCAAGAACTCCATCTCCGCGGCGCCAATGGAACACTTGGTGGCCTTAAGTTTGAGGTTTGCAGCGCGGAGTGCAGCGAAGACGGCGGAGAGGGAGGAGAAGAGGTCCGCGAAGCTGTGGGCGCCAACCATGATGTCGTCGATGTAGCAGCTTACGTTGGGAATGCCACGGAGGATGGAGTCCATGACACGCTGAAACGTGGCGCTGGCATTGCGGAGACCGAAGGACATGCGGGTAATGGCGTAGAGGCCTTCAGGGGTGACAAAGGCCATCTTAGCGATGGAGTCCGAGTGCATGGGGACGGCGTGGAAGGCTGCCTTGACGTCGAGCTTTGCAAACCATCCGCGCCCCTGTTCACGCTCCTGAATGTCGACAATCAGTGGCATGGGGTAGGCATCTTCCTCGGTGACGCGGTTGAGGTCGCGGAAGTCCACACAGAAGCGTTTGGAGCCGTCCGGTTTGCCGACGATGACCAAGTTGGCACGCCAAGGGCTGACGATGGGCACGATCACACCTTGCGCCTTCAACTCCGCGAGACCGTCATTGATGATCTTTTCTTGATCTGGGAGGATTCGGCGGACCTTCTGTTTGACCGCGGTAGCTGTGCCGGTGTTGATGACATGAGAGGCNCTGAATGTCGACAATCAGTGGCATGGGGTAGGCATCTTCCTCGGTGACGCGGTTGAGGTCGCGGAAGTCCACACAGAAGCGTTTGGAGCCGTCCGGTTTGCCGACGATGACCAAGTTGGCACGCCAAGGGCTGACGATGGGCACGATCACACCTTGCGCCTTCAACTCCGCGAGACCGTCATTGATGATCTTTTCTTGATCTGGGAGGATTCGGCGGACCTTCTGTTTGACCGCGGTAGCTGTGCCGGTGTTGATGACATGAGAGGCGTTGACTGCTCCAAGGTCCGTCGCGGACCCAGCAAACATGTCAGCGAAGGAGTCCAACAAGTCCCGGAAGTCCTGCTTCTGGGATGGTGAGAGGCGAGGGTGAAGGATGTGGTCCCATCGTGGTGGTGGAGGTGGCAGTTGCTTACGGATGGGATAGAAGTCGTCGTCATCGTCAAGGGGAAAGCCTTGGCCGAATGCCTGTTCGCCTTGCTGCCATAACCCCAGAAGATTGGCACGCACCCCTGCTTCCGCGTGCTCCGCGGAAAGTTCCCGCCACTCTTCGACATGCACCTCTTCCGCATCCAGAGTGTCACCTGCCGGGGCCGGGTTGCTCAGGGAACGTGCAATGGCATCTTCCTGTGCCGCATCGGAGAGGGAGAAGGTTGGGGCATCGGCCACTGGTACCGTGACCCGATCGCCCACGGTAATGAGGGCGTACTCTTTGGTGCCCATGGCGGATGTGAGCTGCATGACGCCCAGGGAAAACAGAAGGTTGCCTTGTCGTGGAAGGAGATAGTCCATGCCCAGGAGAACGTCATAGGTCCGCGCCTGGGTTACTTGGATATCCATCGGTTCATGCAGAGTATCCACCTGCAAGGGCAAGCCCCGTACTTCGCCATCCCCGTAATCTAGCCTGCCTGCGGAGTTACTAAACAGACGCCGCGTTGGGATGATGCGGTCTGTCCATCCAACGAGGCAGAGGACGCGGAGGGCCACAGTAGTGTGGGTCGCCCCTGTGTCGATGATGGCCAGGAACTTGCGGCTACAGATCCAGACCACGGAACAGGCCACCTCGTAGTGGCGGTCGTCGCGTCGGGGTGGTTCCAGGGGTTGGGGTGCCCAGCCCCAATCTATTTCTTCTGTGGTTAATGCTGGTGGGGCCTCTGCCACAACGCGTCGGGTGTTCTGGGTACCGTGGGGCGGAGTGGTGCAGGCAAGGGAGATGCCAACAGTCTGGAGGCGATGATTGGCGTTGGTAAATTCTTCTTTGAGCCGCGGAGCCAACTCGGGATGAAGGCGGAGGAAGTCAAAGAAGTTCACAGAGGCAATGGGAGTGGTGAAGAGTTTGTGGACTGGGTCAGTGGAATCCGCTGCAAGGGTGGGAGTAGGCTGAGATGCAAGCGAGCTGTTTGCAACAGCTGGAAGCACCGCAGGCGCGGGATCCGGTTGGCGGCGCTTCTCTGGGGGTCGCATGGAGTGGGCCGTGATGGCTTCTTGTAGCCGGGCCTCGGCGGTTTCCGCTCATCACCGCAGGTCGTCTTGCAACTGTGCAGCCTCCTGTAGATCCCATCCGCGGAGCTTGATTCGACGGGCGCGTGTGATGAGCTCCGTTTCTTCAGGTGTTGGTGCCACCTCGGTAGTCTCGTCCTCTGCCATGGGCAATCCTAGCTTCACATTGCGAGCGCCGGCCGCGGGATGTTGCGGCGGATTTGGCAAGATGCCCTTACCCATTCCCTGAGCCGCCTTGTCTTGTCCGGTGGGGGGCGGATGCAGTGGATGTATTTGCTGCTGTTGTTGTGGNTGCAACTGTGCAGCCTCCTGTAGATCCCATCCGCGGAGCTTGATTCGACGGGCGCGTGTGATGAGCTCCGTTTCTTCAGGTGTTGGTGCCACCTCGGTAGTCTCGTCCTCTGCCATGGGCAATCCTAGCTTCACATTGCGAGCGCCGGCCGCGGGATGTTGCGGCGGATTTGGCAAGATGCCCTTACCCATTCCCTGAGCCGCCTTGTCTTGTCCGGTGGGGGGCGGATGCAGTGGATGTATTTGCTGCTGTTGTTGTGGCTGATGCTGCTGCTGTTGGCCCGGCCATGCCTGGTTGTAGTACTGCTGCCACTGCTGGACCATAGGATCCTGGGAAACTGGCTCAGGGCACGGAGCCGCTTGTCGCTTGCGAGGGCAGTCCCGAGCGATGTGTTCCAGGCTCTGGCATGTGTAACAAGCTTTTGGCTTCTGCTGCTACGGAGGTGGAGCATTTGAAGACGAAGGTGTGTGCGTATCGGCGCCCTGGTATTGTCGGGTCGACCGCTGTCTGGTGAAGATAGCCGTAGCGTCCCGCACCGCATCCTGTAAAGATAGGTAGCAATCAGCGATCATGAGACTGCTGATCTCATCCGGAAGTGCGCGGATGAGGTTCTGCAGCAGAACCCACAGCTGCAGACCTTCCCCCTGCGGGCTCTTGGCCACTGAGGCCCAGGTCAGGAACTGGTCCAAGAATCTGCGGATGTCGTCGTCCTTGCGCATGACCTCCTTCTCAATCTTCCGCAGCGCTTCTTCTTTTGTCAATTGTTTGAAGCGCTCTATGAGGGTGTTGCCAAAGTCTTTGAGGGATAGAAAAGGTGCTCGCACGTTGTACCAGTCCGCTGCCGTTCCCTGAAGGTGGAGTTCTGCGGTGGCGAGACAGAGGTCGGGCGGAATCCGGCCGATGCTAGCGTAGAGGGTGATTTGTTTGAGCCAGACCCAGGGGTCTTCCTCCGGGGCACCTTTGAAGGAGTCTAGCCGGGGAATGTTGGCGGGCTCGGAACGGATGTATTGCAGCTACGGTACAGTGCTGCGGTTAGTCGTTAATGCAGTCACAGCATGTGGCGGGGGAAGGGTTGCAGGTGAGGCCGCGGAATATCCACTCGTAGGGACCGGCATCTGGAGCTGCCCCACGGGCATGGGAAGATTGGCTTGTGTGGGAGGGAGAGGCATGTACAAGGAAGAGGGAGTGGTTTTGGAGGCGATGTAGGGTGTGGAGAAGAATGTTGTCCCAGGCGGCAGAACCTGAGTCCCCTGTACTGGTGGTGCCGCTGTCTGCGGCACCCAGTACGTCTGAGGCGGTGGGACCGCAGCCGCACTGTGGGGAGGAATTGCCGGTCCAACACTGGCGGTCAGGTGCGGATTCCCTTGTAGCTGCTGTGAGGGCAGGTACAAATGGCTCTGTGCAGTTTGTTGTGGCATTGGCAGCGAGGCCTGTGGAGCCGCCCCAACTGGCATGGTTCCAACCGGTTGCTGGTGGTGGAGCTGCTGATAAGTGGGCATGGGTGGCTGCGGAATCATGTTGGGTATGAGCATCTGCGGCCCCGTTCCCATCGGCGTTGGACCCATCTGCTGCTATGTCTGGGTCGTCCACAGGGCTGGCGTGGCCGCGGGGGGTTGCGTCATAGTCGTCAGCTGTGCTCCGCCTCCAATTGTCTGCTGTTGATGACTCGTCAGTTGGGTCCCGGTCAGTGGAGGCTGGACCGTGTTCCCCTGGTGGATGGCTCCGCCTCCGGGCTGAGACATCTGCTGCGGCGGCTGCGTGGCTGCGGAGGGCCCTGTTATCACCCCCGCTTGCATCGTGAGCTGTGGTGGTGAATGCGCTAGCTGCTGCAGTCCCGCCGCAGGCGGATGTGGCATGGCCGCCGCCTGCACAGTGCTCAACATCATCTGCTGCTGTGGTGGTGTGCCTGGCGCAGGTGGCTGCAGGGGCGCCCCGGTTGGCCGGGTGACTAGGTTCAGCTGTGACATCTGTGGCTGCACTAGCCCGGTCACGGGGAGCTGTTGCGCAGTACCTGCCTGCCCGCCCCCCATGTGCTGCTGCCGTGGGTATCTTACTGGCTGGGCCACTCCGATCACCTGGAGTGGCGCGGCTGCTCCTGTGGCCACCGTTCCCATGGTCAGAGGGGTCTGACTCACGGGGAAGTGGTTCACCGGCGGCTGTGCGGCTCCAGGTACCTGTGCGGACACGGGCATTCCCAGCCGCATGTTCCCCGTGGGCTGCTCCGATGTGGCCAGCTATTGTTGCAGGCTGCGCACAGGAGGTTCCGCGGCCGGGATCCCCAGGATTGCCCCATCCATCTGGTGCGGCTGGTTCATGTCCTGTGGCATCCCAAGGTCGGGTGCGGGGAATCCCACCTGCTGCGGCTGCGCTGAGATTTGCTGCTCGTCCGGTGCTGGTGCCTCGGGGATCCCTGAATCCTCGGGGCTCAGCGGCAAGGGTTGCGGATGTGCGGGCGGGTGTGCAGGCTGCGACTCCGTTCCGCCAGTAATCTGCTGCTGCTGCCCGCCCCGTCGCCGATACACCATTCCGCGATAGGCCTCGAGTTCTCCACCACCGGAGGATACCTCCAGTGAAGGTGGTGCATCGGAGAACCATTGTGCCCCAAGCGGCACGTTCTGCTGGCCCTCTTGTCTCTGCTGATGCTGGACCGATCCATGGCTGTCGGAGCTGTGGACACTCTCCACCTCCACGTGTTCGCCCAGCGCATCCATAATGCGGCGCCAGTGCAGCTGCTCCAACCACTCGGTCACTCGTCGGTGCTGGACGAGCGGATCGGGGCCTGGTGAGGAGCTGACTGGCGTGCGGGACGGTACTGGTGAGGAGTCCTTGCTCCACGCGTAGGTCGCGGCCCGTCGTGGCAGGAAGCACCGCACCGATGGTTGCTGTTGCCGCCGCCCGGTGTCCTGATGCACGAAGCTGGCTGCCGACATCAACGACGGATCTGAAAGGCACGTGCAGTTCTGCTGGCAAAGAGCAAAGAACAATCCACGCTCACCGCACCATGACACTGATACCCCCAATTTTGCCGCGTCCTTGTTTTTCTCCGCAGATAGCCACGCTCCGCGCTTCTCCGCGGGTCAGGTACTTCCCTTCTACTTCTTGTCCCCAGGTGTGCAGCAAGACCCCGTCGTTACCTCCAGACTGGAAGCTATTCCGCGGACCACTAGTTTGGATCTCTGCGCAGGCTCCTCACCGATGAGTGATGTTCCGCGATCCACTTCTACCTACACGAGAGTCCACCACCTCGTGGCATTCGACTCCTCTCCGCGGAATCCTTATTCCGCGAACGACCGGTCTGGACCTTTGCGCAGGCACCTCACCGATGAGTGATGCTCCGCGGTCCACTTCTTCCCACACGGGAGTCCACCACCTCGTGGTGTCCGACTCCTCTCCGCGGAATCCTCGTTCTGTGGACGTGTGTAAGCAAGGGACACCGCCGGCAGCTCACCTCACTCGGACTTTTGGTTCTTCACGCACTTAGTCCCTCAGTCCGCGGGCCGGGCTTTGAGAGCAATCGAGGGCAGGAGAGCAATGGGCGGAACACAGGGATGAGAGTGGGCAAATGTCTTTGATAAAGCAGATTGCGGAGTACATAGAATGCTTTCAAAAGCAAGCAAGTCTGAGTTGCACTTGTGCTACTGCTAGTGAGGCCCTTTTCTACTTGGGATTCCGCACGGCGTGTCTACACGCCGTCGGTCTCATCCCTCTCACATCATCCCATTTTCCTTCTACTTGGACTCCACGCGGTGCGGCTACGCACCGCGGGTCTCGTCCAACCATACACACACACACAGCCTATCTTCTGCTGGTTACTTTCTTTATCCGCGGCTCGTGCACGCGGTTCTTCATGTTTTTCCTTGAATCTTTGCCTTTCCGCGGTGCGCCTCCAGACGCTCCTCCATGATCAATGCTGGGTCATTCATGCTGATTGGTTGTTCCTCCCCTGATTGCTCGGTCCCTCCGCTGCTCTGCCTGTTCACTGTCAGTAGCTGCGGATCCTACTGCGGCTTGTTCCTATTCTCCTTCCACCGTGGATCCTCCCGCCACTGCTTCCCGCCTCGCCACAAGTGCTTGAGTTAGAGGAACCGCCGCAGGCGAGTCTTGGCCTGCAGCGGCCCTTCCGTCGGTGCCCTGGTTATTACTTCTTTTAGGTCCCGCGTTACCCCTCGCTCAACCGCATCCGCGGGAGCCAGCATTCCGCGCGCAGACCTTCGGCCGCCTCGATTCCCATTCTGCAGGTGATCTCTTCTGCGGAGCCGCGGCAGAATTGTGCTTGACAGCTTGCTCCAGTTGTCTTGGGCTTGCTCCAGTTTTCTTGGGCTTGCTCCAGTTATCTTGGGCTTCCTCCATTTGTCTTTTGCGTGCTCCAGTTGTCTTGGCCTTGCTCTTGTTGTCTTGGCCTTGCTCCATTTGTTTTGAGCTTGCTCCAGTTGTCTTGGGCTTGCTCCAAGTGTCTTGGGCTTGCTCCGGTTGTGTTGGGCTTGCTCCAGTTGCCTTTGCCTTGCTCCAGTTGTCTTGGGTTTGTCCCATTTGTCTTGGGCTTGCTCCAGTTGTCTTGAACATGCTCCAGTTGTCTTGGCCTTGCGCCAGTTGTCTTGACCTTGCTCCAGCTGTCTTGGCCTTGTTCTAGTTGTCTTGGCCTTGCGCCAGTTGTCTTGACCTTGCTCCAGCTGTCTTGGCCTTGTTCTAGTTGTCTTGGCCTTGCGCCAGTTGTCTTGACCTTGCTCCAGCTGTCTTGGCCTTGTTCTAGTTGTCTTGGCCTTGCGCCAGTTGTCTTGACCTTGCTCCAGCTGTCTTGGCCTTGTTCTAGTTGTCTTGGCCTTGCGCCAGTTGTCTTGACCTTGCTCCAGCTGTCTTGGCCTTGTTCTAGTTGTCTTGGCCTTGCGCCAGTTGTCTTGACCTTGCTCCAGCTGTCTTGGCCTTGTTCTAGTTGTCTTGGCCTTGCGCCAGTTGTCTTGACCTTGCTCCAGCTGTCTTGGCCTTGTTCTAGTTGTCTTGGCCTTGCGCCAGTTGTCTTGACCTTGCTCCAGCTGTCTTGGCCTTGTTCTAGTTGTCTTGGCCTTGCGCCAGTTGTCTTGACCTTGCTCCAGCTGTCTTGGCCTTGTTCTAGTTGTCTTGGCCTTGCGCCAGTTGTCTTGACCTTGCTCCAGCTGTCTTGGCCTTGTTCTAGTTGTCTTGGCCTTGCGCCAGTTGTCTTGACCTTGCTCCAGCTGTCTTGGCCTTGTTCTAGTTGTCTTGGCCTTGCGCCAGTTGTCTTGACCTTGCTCCAGCTGTCTTGGCCTTGTTCTAGTTGTCTTGGCCTTGCGCCAGTTGTCTTGACCTTGCTCCAGCTGTCTTGGCCTTGTTCTAGTTGTCTTGGCCTTGCGCCAGTTGTCTTGACCTTGCTCCAGCTGTCTTGGCCTTGTTCTAGTTGTCTTGGCCTTGCGCCAGTTGTCTTGACCTTGCTCCAGCTGTCTTGGCCTTGTTCTAGTTGTCTTGGCCTTGCGCCAGTTGTCTTGACCTTGCTCCAGCTGTCTTGGCCTTGTTCTAGTTGTCTTGGCCTTGCGCCAGTTGTCTTGACCTTGCTCCAGCTGTCTTGGCCTTGTTCTAGTTGTCTTGGCCTTGCGCCAGTTGTCTTGACCTTGCTCCAGCTGTCTTGGCCTTGTTCTAGTTGTCTTGGCCTTGCGCCAGTTGTCTTGACCTTGCTCCAGCTGTCTTGGCCTTGTTCTAGTTGTCTTGGCCTTGCGCCAGTTGTCTTGACCTTGCTCCAGCTGTCTTGGCCTTGTTCTAGTTGTCTTGGCCTTGCGCCAGTTGTCTTGACCTTGCTCCAGCTGTCTTGGCCTTGTTCTAGTTGTCTTGGCCTTGCGCCAGTTGTCTTGACCTTGCTCCAGCTGTCTTGGCCTTGTTCTAGTTGTCTTGGCCTTGCGCCAGTTGTCTTGACCTTGCTCCAGCTGTCTTGGCCTTGTTCTAGTTGTCTTGGCCTTGCGCCAGTTGTCTTGACCTTGCTCCAGCTGTCTTGGCCTTGTTCTAGTTGTCTTGGCCTTGCGCCAGTTGTCTTGACCTTGCTCCAGCTGTCTTGGCCTTGTTCTAGTTGTCTTGGCCTTGCGCCAGTTGTCTTGACCTTGCTCCAGCTGTCTTGGCCTTGTTCTAGTTGTCTTGGCCTTGCGCCAGTTGTCTTGACCTTGCTCCAGCTGTCTTGGCCTTGTTCTAGTTGTCTTGGCCTTGCGCCAGTTGTCTTGACCTTGCTCCAGCTGTCTTGGCCTTGTTCTAGTTGTCTTGGCCTTGCGCCAGTTGTCTTGACCTTGCTCCAGCTGTCTTGGCCTTGTTCTAGTTGTCTTGGCCTTGCGCCAGTTGTCTTGACCTTGCTCCAGCTGTCTTGGCCTTGTTCTAGTTGTCTTGGACTTGCTCCAGTTGTCTTGGGCTTGCTCCAGTTGTCTTGGACTTGCTTCAGTTGTCTTGGCCTTGCTCCAGTTGTCTTGGGCTTTCTCCACATTTCTTGATCTTGCTCCAGTTGTCTTGGGCTTGCTCCAGTTATCTTGGGCTTGCTCCATTTGTCTTTTGCGTGCTCCAGTTGTCTTGGCCTTGCTCCTGTTGTCTTGGCCTTGCTCCATTTGTTTTGAGCTTGCTCCAGTTGTCTTCGGCTTGCTCCAAGTGTCTTGGGCTTGCTCCGGTTGTGTTGGGCTTGCTCCAGTTGTCTTTGCCTTGCTCCAGTTGTCTTGGGTTTGCCCCATTTGTTCTGGGCTTGCCTTAGTTGTCTTTGGCTGGCTCCAGTTGTCTTGGACTTGCTCCAGTTTTCTTGGGCTTGCTCCAGTTGCATTGGCCTTGCTCCAGTTGTCTTGGGCTTCCTCCAGTTGTCTTGGGCTTGCTCCAGTTGTCTTGGCCTTGCGCCAGTTGTCCTGGGCTTGCTCCAGTTGTCTTGGGCTTGCTCCAGTTGTCTTGGGCTTCCTCCTGTTGTCTTGGACTTGCTCCAGTTTTCTTGGACTTGCTCCAGTTTTCTTGGGCTTTCTTCACTTCTCTTTGCCTTTCTCCAGTTGTCTTCGGCTTGCTCCAGTTGTCTTGGAATTGCTCCAGTTCTCTTGGGCTTGATCCAGGTGTCTTGGCCTTGCGCCAGTTGTCTTGACCTTGCTCCAGCTGTCTTTACCTTGATCCAGTTGTCTTGGTCTTGCTCCAGTTGTCTTGGGTTTGCTCTGGTTGTCTTGGGCTTGCTCAAGTTGTCTTGGGCTTGCTCCAGTTGTCTTGGACTTGCTCCAGTGGTCTTGGACTTGCTCCACTTGTCTTGGCCTTGCTCCAGTTTTCTTGAACTACCTCCACTTTTCTTGACCTTGCTCCAGTTGTCTTGACCTTGCTCCAGTTGTGTTGGGCTTGCCTCATTTGTCTTGGGCTTTCTCAAGTTGTCTTGGCCTTGCTCCAGTTGTCTGTTGTCTTGGCTTTGCTCCAGTTATCTTGGGCTTTCCCCAGTTTTCTTGGACTTTCTCCAGCTGTCTTGGCCTTGCTCCAGTTGTCATAAACTTGCTCCAGTTCTCTTGGGCTTGCTCCAGTTGTCTTCGCCTTGCTCCAGTTGCCTTGGGCTTGCTCCAGTTGTCTTGGCTTGCTCCAGTTGTCTTGCACTTGCTCCAGGTGTCTTATACTTCCTCCAGTTGTCTTGGCCTTGCTCTTGTTGTCTTGGGCTTGCTCCAGTTGTCTTGGACTTGCTGCAGTTGTCTTGGACATGCTCTAGCTGTCTTGGACTTGCTCCAGTTTTCTTTTGCTTGCTCCAGTTGAATTTTCCTTGCTCCAGTTGTATTGGACTTGCTCCAGTATTCTTGGCCTTGCTCCAGTTGTCTTGGACTTGCTCCTGTTGTCTTGAACTTGCTCCAGTTATCTTGGGCTTGCTCCAGTTTTCTTGGGCTTGCTCCAGCTGTCTTGGAGCTTCTCCAGTTGTCTTGGTCTTGCTCCTGTTGTCTTAGAATTGCTTCAGTTGTCTTGTCTTTGCTCCAGTTGTCTTGGCCTTGGTCCAGCTGTCTTGGCGTTGCTCTAGTTGTCTTGGGCTTTCTCCAGATCTCTTGGTCTTTCTCCAATTATCTTGGGCTTGCTCCAGTAGTCTTGGCATTGCTCCAGTTGTCTTGGGCTTGCTTTTGTTGTCTTGGCCTTGCTTCAGTAGTCTTAGGCTTTCTCCAGTTGTCTTGGGCTTTCTCCAATTGTCTTGGCCTTGCTCCAGTTGCTTTGGACTTGCTCCAGTTGTCTTGGACTTCGTCTATTTGTCTTGGGCTTGCTCCAATTGTCTCGGGCTTGCTCCAGTTTTCTTGGCCTTGCTCTAGTTGTCTTGGACCTGCTCCAGTTGTCTTGGGTTTGCTCCACATGTTTTGGCCTTTCTCCAGTTTTCTTGGCCTTGCTCCAGTTGTCTTGGCCTGGCTCCAGTTTTCCTGGGCTTGCTCCATTCCCTTGGACTTGCTCCAGTTGTCTTGGCCTTGCTCCAGTTGTCTTGGCCTTGCTCCAGTTGTCTTGGGCTTGTTCCAGTTGTCTTGGCCTTGCTCCAGTTGTCTTGGCCTTGCTCTAGTTGTCTTGGGCCTGCTCCAGTTGTCTTGGGCTTGCTCCAGTTGTCTTGGACTTGCTTTAATGTTCTTGGACTTGCTCCAGTTGTCTTGGGCTTGCTCCAGTTGTCTTGACCTTGCTCCAGTTGTCTTGAAGTTGCTTCAGTTGTTTTAAACTTTCTCCAGTTGTCTTGAACTTGCTCCAGTTGTCTTGGCCTTGCTTCACTTGTCTTGGTCTTGCTTCAGTAGCCTTTGCCTTGCTCCAATTGTGTTGTGCTTGCTCCAGTTGTCTTGGGCTTGCTCCAGTTTTCTTTGGCTTGCTCCAGTTGTCTTGGGATTGCTCCAGATGTCTTGGGCTTGGTCCAGTTTTTTTTAGCTTTGTCCAGTTGTCTCGGCCTTTCTCCAGTCGTCTTGGCCTTGCTCCAGCTGTCTTGGCCTTATTCTAGTTGTCTTGGACTTGCTCTAGTTGTCTTGCGCTTGCTCCAGTTGTCTTGGACTTGCTTTAGTTTTCTTGGCCTTGCTCCACTTGTCTTGGGCTTTCTCCAGATTTCTTGATCTTGCTCCAATTGTCTTGGGCTTGCTCCAGTTGTCTTGTCCTTGCTCCACTTGTCTTGGGCTTGCTCAAGTTGTCTTGGCCTTGCTCCAGTGGTCTTGGCCTTGCTCCAGTTGTTTTGGGCTTGCTCCATTTGTCTTGGCCTTGCTCCAGTTGTCTTGGACTTGCTCCACTTGTCTTGGACTTCGTCTAGTTGTCTTGGGCTTGCTCCAGTTGTCTTGGCCTTGCTCAAGTAGTCTTGGCCTTGCTCCAGTTGTCTGTGACTTGCTTCAGTTGTCTTGGCCTTGCTCCAGTTGTCTTGGACTTGCTCCACTTGTCTTGGACTTCCTCTAGTTGTCTTGGGCTTGCTTCAGTTGTCTTGGGCTTGCTCCAGTTTTCTTGGGCTTGCTCCAGTTGTCTTGGACTTGCTCCACTTGTCTTGGACTTCCTCTAGTTGTCTTGGGCTTGCTTCAGTTGTCTTGGGCTTGCTCCAGTTTTCTTGGGCTTGCTCCAGTTGTCTTGGCCTTGCTCCAGTTGTCTTGGGCTTGCTCCAGTTGTCTTGGCCTTTCTCCAGTTGTCTTGGGCTTCCTTCAGTTTTCTTGGCCTGGTTCCAGTTGTCTTCGCCTTGCTCCAGTTGTCTTGGCCTTGCTCCAGTTTCCTTGACCTTGTTCCAGTTGTCTTGGGCTTGCTCCAGTTGTCTTGGCCTTGCTCCAGTTTTCTTGGGCTTGCTCCAGTTTTCTTGGCCTTGCTCTAGTTGTCTTGGCCTTGCTTCAGTTTTCTTGGGCTTGCTCCAGTTGTTTTGGAATTGCTCTTGTTCTCTTCAACTTGCTCCAGTTTTCTTGGACTTGCTCCATTTGTCTTTGGCTTGCTCCAGTTGTCGTGGGCTTGCTCCAGTTGTCTTGGGCTTGCTCCAGTTGTCTTGCCCTTGCTCCAGTTGTCTTGGGCTTGCTCCAGTTGTCTTGGCCTTGCTCCAGTTGTCTTGGTCTTGCTCCAGTCGTCATGGGCTTGCTCCAGTTGTTTTGGACTTGCTCTAGTTCTCTTCGACTTACTCCTGTTTTCTTGGTCTTGCTCCATTTGCCTTGAGCTTGCTCCAGTTTTTGTGGGCTTGCTCCAGATGTCTTTGGCTTGCTCCATTTGTCTTTGCCTTGCTCCAGTTGTCTTGGACTTGCTCAATTTTTCTTGGTCTTGCTCCAGTTGTCTTGGGCTTGCTCCATTTGTCTTTGCCTTGCTCCAGTTGTCTTGGACTTGCTCAATTTTTCTTGGTCTTGCTCCAGTTGTCTTGGACTTGCTCCAGTTTTCGTGGGCTTGCTCCAGTTGTTTTGGCCTTGCTCAAATTTTCTTAGGCTTGCCCCAGTTGTCTTGGGCTTGCTTCCGTTGTGTTCGGCCTGCTCCAGTTGTCTTGGACTTGCTCCAGTTGCCCTTGCCTTGCTCCAGTTGTCTCGGACTTGCTCCAGTTTTCTTGGCCTTGCTCTAGGTGTCTTGGACTTGCTCCAGTTGTCTTGGGCTTGCTCCAGTTGTCTTGGCCTGGCTCCAGTTGTCCTGGGCTTGCTCCAATTGCCTTGGACTTGCTCCAGTTGTCTTGGCCTTGCTCCAGTTGTCTTGGCCTTGCTCCAGTTGTCTTGGGCTTGTTCCAGTTGTCTTGGCCTTGCTCCAGTTGTCTTAACGTTGCTCTAGTTGTGTTGGGCCTGCTCCATTTGTCTTGGGCTTGCTCCATTTGTCTTGGACTTGCTTTAATGTTCTTGGACTTGCTCCAGTTGTCTTGGGCTTGCTCCAGTTGTCTTGACCTTGCTCCAGTTGTCTTGACGTTGCTCCAGTTGTTTTAAACTTGCTCCAGTTGTCTTGAACTTGCTCCAGTTGTCTTGGCCTTGCTTCAGTTGTCTTGGTCTTGCTTCAGTAGCCTTTGCCTTGCTCCAATTGTGTTGTGGTTGCTCCAGTTGTCTTGGGCTTGCTCAAGTTTTCTTTGGCTTGCTCCAGTTGTCTTGGGCTTGCTCCAGCTGTCTTGGGCTTGGTCAAGTTTTCTTGAGCTTTCTCCAGTTGTCTCGGCCTTGCTCCAGTTGTCCTGGCCTTGCACCAGTTGTCTCGGGCTTGTTCGTGTTGTCTTGGTCTTGCTCCAGTTGTCTTGGCCTTGCTCAAGTTGTATTGGACTTGCTCAAGATGTCTTGGTTTTGCTCCAGTTGTCTTGGGCTTGCTCCAGTTGTCTTGGGCTTGCTCCTGTTGTCTTGGGCTTGCTCCTGTTGTCTTGGGCTTTCTCCAGTTGTCTTGGGCTTGCTCCAGTTGTCTTGCCCTTGCTCCAGTTGTCTTGCCCTTGCTCCAGTTGTCTTGCCCTTGCTCCAGTTGTCTTGCCCTTGCTCCAGTTGTCTTGCCCTTGCTCCAGTTGTCTTGCCCTTGCTCCAGTTGTCTTGCCCTTGCTCCAGTTGTCTTGCCCTTGCTCCAGTTGTCTTGCCCTTGCTCCAGTTGTCTTGCCCTTGCTCCAGTTGTCTTGCCCTTGCTCCAGTTGTCTTGCCCTTGCTCCAGTTGTCTTGCCCTTGCTCCAGTTGTCTTGCCCTTGCTCCAGTTGTCTTGCCCTTGCTCCAGTTGTCTTGCCCTTGCTCCAGTTGTCTTGCCCTTGCTCCAGTTGTCTTGCCCTTGCTCCAGTTGTCTTGGCCTTGCTCAAGTTGTCTTGAGCTTTCTCCAGTTGTCTCGGCCTTGCTCCAATTGTCTAGGCCTCGCTCCAGTTGTCCTGGCCTTGCACCAGTTGTCTTGGGCTTTCTCCAGATCTCTTGGTCTTGCTCCAAGTGTCTTCGGCTTGCTCCAATTATTTTGGCCTTTCTCCAGTTGTCTTGGGCTTACTCCAGTTGTCTTGGCCTTGCTCCAGTTGTCTTGGCCCTGCTCCAGTGATATTGTCCTTGCTCGAGTTGTCTTGGGTTTACTCCAGTTGTTTTGGGCTTGCTCCAGTTGTCTTGCCCTTGCTCCAGTTGTCTTGGGATTGCTCCATTTGTTTTGGGCTTGCTCCAGTTGTCTTGAACTTGCTCCAGTTATCTTGGGCTTGCTCCAGGTGTCTTGGGCTTGCTCCAGTTGTCTTGGATCCTCTTCAGTTGTCTTGGGCTTGCTCCAGTTGTCTTGGGCGCTCTCCAGTTGTCTTGAGCTTGCTCCAGTTGTCATGGCCTTGCTCCAGTTGCCTTGGGCTTTCTCCAGTAGGCTTGGGCTTGCTCCAGTTGTCTTGGGCTTGTTCCAGTTGTCTTGGGGTTGCTCCAGATGTGTTGGACGTTAGTTTTCTTGGCCTTGCCCCAGTTGTCTTGGCCTTGCTCGAGTTGTCTTGGCCTTGCTTCAGTTGTCTTAGGCTTGCTCCACTTGTCTTGGCTTCGCTCCAGTTATCTTGGGCTTTCTCCAGTTGTCTTGGCCTTACTTCAGTTCTCATGGACTTGCTCCAGTTCTCTTGGGCTTGCTCCAGTTGTCTTGGCCATGCTCCAGTTGCCTTGGTCTTGCTCCAGTTGTCTTGCCTTGCTCCCCTTATCTTGTACTTGCTCCAGTTGTCTTGGCCTTCCTCCAGTTGTCTTGGCCTTGCTCTTGTTGTCTTGGGCTTTCTCCAGTTGTCTTGGGCTTGCTCCAGTTGTCTTGGACTTGCGCTAGCTGTCTTGGAATTGCTCCAGTTGACTTGGGCTTGCTCCAGTTGTCTTGACCTTGCTTGAGTTTTCCTGACCTTGCTCCAGTTGTCTTGAACTTGCTCCAGTTGTCTTTAACTTGCTCCAGTTGTCTTGGGCTTGCTGAAGTAGTCTTTGCCTTGCTCCAGTTGTGTTGGACTTGCTCCAGTTGTCTTAGGCTTGCTCCAGTTCTCTTTGGCTTACTCCAGTTGTCTTGGGCTTGCTCTAGTTTTCTTGGGCTTGCTCCAGTTGTCTTGGCATTGCTCCGGTTGTCTTTGGCTTGCTCCAGTTGTCTTGAGCTAACTCCAGTGCTCTTTTCCTTTCTCCAGTTGTCGTGGGCTTGCTCCAGTTGTCTTCGGATTGTTCCAGTAGTCTTGGCCTTGCTCCAGTTTTCTGGGACTTGCTCTAGTTGTCTTGGACTTGCTCCAGTTGACTTGGGCATGCTCCAGTTATCTTGGTCTTGCTCCAGTTGTCTTGGCCTTGCTCCAGTTGACTTGACCTTGCTCCAATTGTCTTGGGCTTGCTTCAGTTGGCTTGGGCTTTCTCCAGTTATCTTGGCCTTGGTCCATTTGTCTAGGCCTTGCTCCTGTTGTCTTTGGCTTGCTACAGTTGTCTTGGCCTTGCTCCAGTTGTCTTGGTCGTGCTCTAGTTGTCTTGGGCTTGCTCCAGTTGACTTGGGCTTGCTCCTGTTGTCTTGGGGTTTCACCAGTTGTCTTCGGCTTGCTCCAGTTGTCTTCGGCTTGCTCCAGTTGTCTTGGGCTTGCTTCAGGTGTTTTGGCCTTACTCCAGTTGTCTTGGGATTGCTCCAGTTGTCTTGGCCTTGCTCCAGTTGTCTTGGGCTTGCTCCAGTTGTCTTGGCCTTGCTCCAGTTGTCTTGGACTTGCTCCAGTTGTCTTGGGATTGCTCCAGTTGTCTTGGCCTTGCTCCAGTTGTCTTGGGCTTGCTCCAGTTGTCTTGGCCTTGCTCCAGTTGTCTTGGACTTGCTCCAGTTGTCTTGGGCTTGCTCCAGTTTTCTTGAGCTTGCTCCAGTTGTCTTGGCCTTCCTCCAGTTGTCTTGGCCTTGCTCCAGCTGTCTTGGCCTTGCACCAGTTGTCTTGGTCTTGCTCCAGTTTTCTTGGGCTAATTCCTGTTGTCTTGGCCTTGCTCCAACTGTCTTGGCCTTCCTCCAACTGTCTTGGCCTTCCTCCAACTGTCTTGGCCTTCCTCCAACTGTCTTGGCCTTCCTCCAACTGTCTTGGCCTTCCTCCAACTGTCTTGGCCTTCCTCCAACTGTCTTGGCCTTCCTCCAACTGTCTTGGCCTTCCTCCAACTGTCTTGGCCTTCCTCCAACTGTCTTGGCCTTCCTCCAACTGTCTTGGCCTTCCTCCAACTGTCTTGGCCTTCCTCCAACTGTCTTGGCCTTCCTCCAACTGTCTTGGCCTTCCTCCAGTTGTCTTGGACTTGCTCCCGTCGTCTTGGGCTTGCTCGAGTTTTCTTGAGCTTGCTCCAGTTGTCTCGGGCTTGCTCCAGTTTTCTTGGACTTGCTCCAGTTGTCTTGGACTTCGTCTAGTGTTCTTGGGCTTGCTCCAGTTTTCTTGGGCTTGCTCCAGTTGTCTTGGCCTTGCTCCAGTTGTCTTGGGCTTGCTCCATATGATTTGGGCTTGCTCCTGTTGTCTTGGGCTTGCTCCAGTTATCTTGGGCTTGCTCCAGATGTATGGCTTGGTCCAATTGTCTTGGACTTGCTCCAGTTGTCTTGGGCCCCCTCCAGTTGTCTTCGGTGCTTTTCAGTTGTCTTGGGCTTGATACAGTTGTCTTGGGCTTGCTCCAGTTGTTTTCGGCTTGCGCCAGTTGACTTGGCCTTGCTCCAGTTGCCTTGTACTTGCTCCGGTTGTCTTGGGCATGCTCAAATTGTCTTTGGCTTGCTTTAGTTGTCTTGGGCTTGCTCCAATTGTTTTGGGCTTGCCTCAGTTGTCTTGGGCTTGCTTCAGTTGTCTTGGGCTTACTCCAGTTGTCTTTTTCTTGCTCCAGTTGTCTTGGACTTTCTCCAGTTTTCTTGGCCTTGCTCTAGTCGTCTTGGGCTTGCTCCAGTTGTCTTGGGCTTGCTTCAGTTGTCTTGTCTTGCTCCAGTTGTCTTGGCCTTGCTCCAGTTGTCTTTGGCTTGCTCCAGTTGTCTTGGCCTTGCTCAAGTTGTCTCGGGCTTGCTTCAGTTGTCTTGAACTTGCTCCAGTTGTCTTCGAATTGCACGAGATGTCTTGGACTTGCTCCAGTTCTTTTGGGCTTTCTCCAGTTGTCTTGGGCCTGCTCCAGTTGTCTTGGGCTTGCTCTAGTTGTCTTGGGCTTACTCCAATTGTCTTGGTCTTGCTCCTGTTGTCTTGGGCTTGCTGCAGTTGTCTTGGCCTTGCACCAGTTGTCTTGGGCTTGCTCCAGTTTTCTTGGCCTTGCTCCAATTGACTTGGGCTTGGTCCAGATGTTTTTTCCTTGCTCCAATTGTCTTGGCCTTGCTCCAGTTGTGTTGGGCTTGTACCAGTTTTCTTGAGCTTGCTCCAGTTGTCTTGGCCATGCTCCAGTTGTCTTGGCCTTGCTCCAGCTGTCTTGGAATCGCTCCAGTTGTCTTAGACTTGCTCCAGTTGTCTTAGGCTTGCTCCAGTTGTCTTGGACTTGCAAACATTGTCTTGGCCTTGCTCCAGTTGTCTAGGCCTTGCTCCAGTTATCTTGGCCTTGTTCCAGTTCTCTTGGGCTTGCTCCAGTTGTGTTGGCCTTGCTCCAGTTGTCTTGGACATGCTCCAGTTGTCTTGGAATTCCTCCAGTTTTCTTGGGCTTGCTCCCATTAGCTTAATCTTGCTCTAGTTTTCTTGGCCTTGCTCCAGTTGTCTAGAGATTTCTCCAGTTGTCTTAGGCTTGCTCCTCTTATCTTGGGCTTGCTCCAGTTGTATTGGGCTTGCTCTAGTTGTCTTGGCCTTGTCCTACTTTTCTAGAGCTTGCTCCAGGTGTCTTGGACTTGCTCCGGATGTCTTGGACTTGCTTTAGTTGTCTTAAAATTGCTCTGGTTGTCTTGACGTTGCTCCAGTTGTTTTGCAATTGCTCCAGTTGTCTTGAACTTGCTCCAGCTATCTTGGGCTTGCTCCAGTTGTCTTGGGCTTACTCCAGTAGTCTTTGCCTTGCTCCAGTTGTCTTGGCCTTGCTCCAGTGGTCTTGGCCTTGCTTTCGTTGTCCTGGCCTTGCTCCAGTTGTCTTGGCCTTGCTCCAGATGTCATGGACTTGCTCCAGATTTCTTGGACTTCCTCTAGTTGTCTTGGGCTTGCTCCAGTTGACTTGGGCTTGCTCCAGTTGTATTGGCCTTGCTCCAGTTGACGCGTATTATGAGTTGTCAAGGTTGACCATATATAGTAAAATTCTTTGGTCATGTTCAGTGACATATGTCTACTTTGGATGGTCATTGTGCAAGGTATTCACACCGTGCCACTACCTATTGAAGGTGTTTGTACTTGGTAGTCAATAACTAGTTTTCCCAAACTATTGTTTCCCCTGCGGCCATTTTTGACTCGTATTATGATTTGTCAACGTTTGCCACACATACAGAAATTCTTTGGTCATCGTCAGTGACATGTGCGTACTTTGGTTGGTCATTGTGCATGGTAGCCACACCGTACCACTATTTATTGAGGGTCTTTGTACTCGCTAGTTGATATCTAGTATTCCCAAACCATTTTTTCCCCCTTTGACCATTTGTGACTTGTATTTATAAGTTGTCAACGTTGACCACACATAGTGAAATTCTTTGGTCATGGTCAGTGACATATGTGTTGTTCTTCTATGCCCCATGGCCACTGCTATGGCTTGACGGACAGGTTGGGCATGCACTGCTCCCTTGGAGTAAGTCCCCCAAACCTTGTTCGTGGTGCAAGTCCAAGCGAGAAACCAGAAGTGTAGCGCAATGGATAGCATGTTGGACTTAGTGAAAACAGGTCCTGCGATCGAGCCTTGATGTGCGCAGGAGGTTTTTTGACCTTCTGTCACAGGGGAAGTTTCTTAGACATTTCTCCATGCATGAGGAGAGTGCGCCACTTGGCGGTCAGTGGATGCGCCAATTGGCGGACTGGTGAGGTGGTGTGGAGTGACCACCCCAAAAGTGTCACTACCCACACACCTT
>SZWC01006009.1:114582-127082 GCA_023375785.1 Penium margaritaceum | reverse complement strand
GTGTCAACAACAAGGACAACACACGCATGCGGCCGAACAGCATGCACTTAACCAGACTTTTCCACCACAGCATGAACAGCCACAGCTGCTGCAGCAGCAGCACATTTCTGAGGAGCATAGTCAGAGGCAAAGACAGCAGCAGCTAGATCAGCAGTTGCAGCAGGAGTTGCTGCATCAGCAACAGCTGGAACAACAGCTTCGGCGGCAGCTGCAGCTTGAGCATCAGCTATCACAGCAGCTGCAGCAGCAGAAGCGGCAGCGGCAACAGCCACAGCCACAGCAGCAGCAGCAGCAGCAGCAGCNGGGGGTCGGGAGAGGTGGGGAAGGAGACACAGCCTCCACCTTCACGGCACAGTTTCAGCGTGAAGGACGCAGAAGCGGTTGCAGCAGATGCAGCAGCAGCAGCAGCAATGGCAAGTGCGGAAGAAGCAGTGCTATTGCAGCTGTTAACTGCAGAAAATGGAGCAGTAGCCGAGGGTGAGTCCCCTGTTGTGATGCAGATAAGGCAAGGTGCTGCCGCGAAGGATGCCGCAGCAGCTCTCGCAGCAAGGGCTGCAGCAGTGGAACAGGAAGCAGGGCAGTTGTGGGAGTCAGCGATTGCTGCTGCAGTTGACGACTCTGCCGCAGCAGCAGCCAAGTTCGAAAGGGTAGCTGTTGTCGGCATCCAGCCTGCGGAGAGTGTTGCAAGAGGGGCTGCTGCAGCGGCAGAGGTTGCAGCAGGCAAGGCTGGAGAAGCAAGGGTTGCTGCTGTCGTGGCTGCTTCCACAGCAAAGGTTGCTGCCGCAAGAGCTGCTGCAGCAGCCCTCAGAGCTCAGGCAGCAGCTGCGGAATACGAATTAGGGTCTCAACAGCGGCCAACACAAGTCCCATGGCTGCGTCCTGGACTTCGTCCACATACAGTGGAAAATGATTTTCCTAGGAGGAAGGGAGGTGGATATCCGAACCTAAACAGTGGGGATGGTAGGGAAGGTGGGCATGGTACTGGAGTTGGAGAGTTGCAGCAGCAGCAGCAGCAGCAGAAGCAGAAGCAAGTGTCACAGGCAAGGGAAAGAGCAGTGAGGTCTTGGATTCGTCGCCTAGGGCTGCCGAAGGAGGAAGTGCCTCTGGCCTTCCTTCCAAGAACCCACTGGAGTTGGGATGAGGAGGAGGTGGATGAAGTGTGCGCGAGAGAGAGTGGGAATGAGCGTGAGGATCAGAACGGAGGCAATGCAAGGGACGCTCGGGAGGAGGTAGCAGAAAGAGAAGACGGAGGAGAGGGATTGGAAGAGAGACGGGATGAGCTCTCTACAGTGGTGTGGAGGGATGGCATGAGACAAACAGAGGAGGGTTTCGAGGGAACAGACGTGGGTGTGTGGTACGGGGACGTCGGTGTGAAGAGCGAGACGGAGGGTGAGGACGTTCAGACGGATGGGGCAAGTTCAGGGGGTGTACGGGATGGTGCATTCTGGGATGAACCGGAAGATGGTCCAGAGGAGGAAGAGGCTCCAGCCATGCAGATTGTGAGAGGCGAGGGAGCGCGGCATCAGGCGGTGAAGGTGGAGGAGGGAGAGGATGGGGTTGCGGACGTCATGGGGTACCGCGGTTATGGTGACGGTCACGATCATGGTTTGGGTCGTGGTGTTGTCGCTGATGGTTACTGTGGTGATGGTGTGTACCGCGATGACGATTATAACGACGTTGACGATGACAACGATGTCGACGATGACAGCGGTCATGGCAGTGACAACGGTTATGACAAAGACTCTGCTCACCACAGTGACGGTGCTGGCGAGCATGGCGGTGATGGTAACGGCGGCAAAGATGGGGATGACGATGATGGTGGCGAGGACAGTTTTGAGAAAGGTGGTGGTGAAGATGGCGACAATGGTGCACCTGGTCATGATGGCGGTGACAGTCAGCATTGTAGTGGTATGTTTGCCCACAGGGATCACGCTCATAGAAAGCATCTATCGTTTCAAGGGTTGTCCAGACCATCATCCAAACCATCATCCAAACCATCATCCAAACCACCATCCAAACCATCATCCAAACCACCATCCCACCGGCTAAGAACCAGTGATGTGAGTGTTCGCGCATGGGGTGCGGGGCAGAGTGCCCTCATGATCGCAGTGGACAGGGTTGAAAGAACACACCTGGAGGAGGGCGCTGGCTCGCATGCCATGGAGCTCGTTGAGGACGGAAGCGGGTCGAGGGAAGAAAGGTTGGCATGGGGTCGCTATGACCTCGAGTCACAGATTCGGTGGACTCCGCCCTGGGGATCTGCTGCTGGAGCTACTGCTCTGGGTTCTGCTGCATTACTTCGCACCTCTGCTGCTACAGCAGCTCCTGGGTTGGAGAGCAGACGACAGGTCATCTCATGTCCTACTCGTAGGACACATCGCAAGGAAGTTAAGGGAAGAGAGCATGTTGTGAAGGTGGAACTGGAAGATGGACCGTGTGAGGATGGGGATGCAGATCAGCAGCCTACTGCTGGGTTCTCTTCTGCCGCTGCTTTTGCATCTGCCCCTGCACCTCCTCCTCCTCGCTCTGCTTCCGGACCTCCTCAGGGAGCTCCGGCTTCTTCAGGAGCTGCCTATGCTTTCGTGACGACGGATCCTGTTGATTTCTCTCGTCCACAAGCCCATGTCGGTGCAACTCGTCCCGCTTCCGTAGCGCGACGCCTTGTATCACAATTGGCCGGCCCTCCTCAACATGCTGTCGGGCCTGCTGTGACCCTTGAGGGTTCAGCTGCACAGGGCATGCACCGTGGAGCGGATGTAATGCACGCCGCCGCATCAGGTCATGCAGCAGGCACCCGCAGTCTGCCGCGACGGCAAATTGCAGCTGCAGCCGACTAGGCAGGGGAAGGGATGGGGCCGGTTCTTCTCCGTGTCCCTCGTCTTCCTCCAATAGGGGTTGCTACGACGACTCTGCACCCAAGCAGCGGAGCCGCTGCTGGAGCAGTAGGAGGCGGCCTCAGGGCCGGTGCGGGGGCAGCAACTGCATCAGCTTCGTTTGCGAAGAAGAGGAGAGCGCTGGAGTGGTCTGCCGACCTGTGGAGGGAAACCGACTCTGCCACAATTCGTGCTTCCCTCTTGCCAAACACGCTGGACATAGCAGCTAGGGAGAGAAGAGAAGGGCATGCAGAGAGGGGGTTGTGGCAAGGCACAAAGCGACAGAGGGGGAAGGGAGGGGTGGAGGAGCATGTTGGACGATGTGAGGAAGAGGGTAGGGGCATCGCAGCAAGCCATGGGAGAAAGAGGGTGGGAGGAAACATGCACGAGGAGGAGGAGGAGGAGGAGGAGGAGGAGGAGTATTAGGAGGGGGCAGATCCAGGACCAGGACGAGAAGAGCCACGGCTCTGAAGCGAACCATAAACCCGGGCATGGACCAGGCGTGTTTCCTCTCAGAATGTTGAAGGCAAGCTAGTGAGATGAGGAAGTTGAGGACAATAGGGAAGGGTGTGGGGGCTGGGGAGCAAGCGTGCCATGCTTTGGGGGGTTGGGAGTTAGGTGAGTAGCGGCGACAACTTTCGTAGCACAGCTCTTGGCTCCTTGGAGAGGGAGGGGTCGTGCAGCATTGCTCAATCCTGTGAATGCAACCGTCCGCTCGAGGAGGGGTCTTGGACAGTCTTCACCACTACCCTCCCTACTTCTCTGACACAGCCTCTTGGGAGGAAGTCTCGCCGAAGAGCAATCTTTTGGAGGTGCTGTAGTGGCGTGAAAGAGTGATGTTTCTCTGACTAAAGGGAAGAAAAATCTTCCCCTTATCGCTGAAGAACAATCT
Source organism: Penium margaritaceum (assembly GCA_023375785.1). NCBI lineage: Eukaryota > Viridiplantae > Streptophyta > Zygnematophyceae > Desmidiales > Peniaceae > Penium > Penium margaritaceum. Next base: position 123,317 of record SZWC01006009.1, on the reverse strand, counting down.
TTTGGAGGGGCTATACAGACACATATCCTCCCAACTTATTCACTTACAAGAGAGGGGTGTTCATTGGTAGGGGGCCGCAGTGGCATGAAAGAGCGATGTTTCTCTGACTAAGGGGAAGAAAAAAAAATCATGAGAAAAACCGAGACATGTTGAATGAAGTGTCATGGATTGACCATCTACAAAACCTTCTCTACGTGCGCTCACTTGTCTCATTATCTTCTTCACTCTTGCCTGTGGAACCACAAGAAGGCACTCAATCCCTCATCCTGATTGTCCTCCGCAGTGGACGAGCGTCAAGGGGGGACCAGGGTAATCTATGTCTCATGTACAATGGCACCATGTCATTCAGGCCCATTATTGAAATGCTATGTCCAGATGTTCATATCTCGCAAGGATGAAAACTGAGGAAGAGGAGGTGATGTTCAAGGAGACACACAGGGAGGCCGGCCGGAGAGAGGAGATAAGGAGAAAATGAGGGTTGGGAAGGGTGTGGACAGGGGGGGGGGGGGGGGGGGGGGGGNAGGGGGTGTGGGGTGGGGAGGGGGGAAGTAGGGAGGAGAGGAGGGCGGGAGGGAGGGGGAAAGGGAGGACAGAGGGACGGAGGGGGGTGAGGATAGAGGATCCCGGTAGGAGGGAGAGTGAGGGTCGAGGGAAGCACGGACTGAGCATGCAAGAGACTAAGCGCCATGAACGGCGGCAGTTTGCGAAGGAGAAAAACGCGAGTAGCTCAGTGACAACGAACAGAGGTGTTACGCGGGGCCCTAAGCTGCTGGCGAGGTGACGAGCGAGCGAGCAGCGAGCCCACCCTCGCTCTCACTCACGCCGAGCTAGGGTAGAACCTGGACCTGCTCCCACATTAATATTCAAGGACATGCAAGTCCAGGCCGAGAAAACAACCCGGCCACAATCCCCTCTTTCTCAGGCAAAAAAAAAACCCACTAGAAATCCTAGTGTCACCAAACACTTATATTATGAGACGCTGTGGTAGGGGGAACGCTCAATTCTGCGAGCGACTCTGGGTTGTCTTCTCTGAACCCCCACGAGTTCCCACCACTTGAGGTACAGCGTCAGCACCGATGTCCCTCCAGCATCAGTCACCTGCGTCAGTGCGGTGAGTATGCAGCTAGGCCAGAGGTCACAACATGTCTGTGGCACATAAACCAACACTCCCCCATGACCCACAGCTGACGCAAACAAACATCAACTGACACGAGCGTCACGAGGCATGACACGCAACTGTACGAAAACAGGGGACAACCATTCACCCAGGATCGACACGCGAACACAACAACCCAACAGCGTGCACAGCTGCCTTGAAGACGTTACTGCTGAGTGCCTTCGTGAGGAAATCAGCTCTCTGCTGTCGTGTGTCGACCCAGACGATATGGACATCACCTGCAGCAATGCGCTCACGCACAAAATGATGCTCAACATTGATGTGTTTCGTGCGTGTGATGCATACCATCGTGCTCGGCAATGGCCTTGGTGCTCTGGTTGTCACAACACATGGTGATGCAGCGAATGGGAACACGAAGTTGCTGAAGCAAGCGACATAGCCACACACTCTCGCAGGTACCCGCACCTAGTGCAACATACTCAGCCTCACTGGAGCTGCGTGCCACGCAACCTTGCTTACCACTCTTCCATGACACGGCAGTCCCTCCAACGAGGAAGATGTAACCTGTACGACTCCGAGCGTCGGTGTCATGTGCCCAGTCGCTGTCTGTGTATCCATCCACCACAACCGACGGCTGTGCTCGATAGCACAGTCCGGTGCGTGCAGTGGAGAGAGCATACCTGACGACACGCAGTGCTGCCTCCATGTGTCGTGCNGAGCAAGGAAGTTCACCGAGAAGGCTACATCTGCCCTGGTCGTCGTAGCCAGATACATCAGTGACCCAATGACTCGAAGATAGTCTGTCACGTCGACTGTCTCCCCCAGCTTAGACACATCCATTGTCTTCAGCAGCCTCTGTCCTGCTGGGGTCATGGGTGTCGACGCTGTGGGAGTGGACTCAAGCTGGGAGGCGAATCGCTCCCCCAGGCTACGAACATACGCAGCCTGGTGAACATGAAGCGTGCGACGAGAACGATCGCGCTCAAGCTCCATGCCCAAGAAGACTCGGGCTGGCCCTAAGTCTTTCATCTTGTACGCGGACTGCAAAAGTGCCTTCACTGACTTAACAGCAGCCTGGCTGGGCGACGCGATCAGCAGGTCATCCACATAGACGAGAACAGCCACGAAGGGGACTGAGGGTGGAGTGACAAAGAGAGAGGGATCCACCGTACTACGTCGGTATCTTCCTTTCTCAAGGGTGGAGGTGATTTCTTGGTTCCAGCACCGATGCGACTGCTTCAGGCCATAAAGTGCCTTTCGCAGTCGCCAGACTCGGTTGGTGCCATCGGAGAAGCCAGGTGGCTGGACCATGTAAATCTCCTCATCCAGCTGTCCATGGAGGAACGCATTGTTCACATCCATCTGTTCCAGCTCCCAGTCGTGTTGGGCGACAAGACTCAGTAGTGCACGAGCTGTGGTGTATCGCCCGACTGGTGCAAACGTCTCGTCGAAGTCGATGCCTGGGACCTGGGAGAACCCTTTAGCCGTGAGGCGCGCCTTGTACTTGTTGAGCGCACCATTGGGTTTGTACTTACGCCGAAAGACCCAACGAGCGTCGATGGCTTTGCGCCCAGGTGGCAGATCGACAAGCTCATACACCGCATGATCATCAAGGGCGTTGAGCTCAGCACGCATCGTAGCCTCCCACTGCTGTGCGTCAGAGGCTGCACGTGCGTGACGCACAGTGGAAGGCTCAGGGGGCAAGACTGGTGGCCGACGTGGTGTGACACTCGGCTGCACTACTCAAGACGGCGGCTTCCAAGGCTCGCTCATGCTCTGAGCATAGGAGCGCGTAGCCAAGGGTGGAACTAGGGTGGACAACCCCAGTAGCTAGGCCCAACGCGTCTATGCCGGTAGGGTGAACAGTGGGGTGTGCAGTCTGAGAGGGAGGAGGACGTGCTGAGGTGAGGGAAGTGCTAGAACGATGTGGGAGTGCACGAAGGCGCCCCCCCCGGACGAAGGGTGAGGCAGGAGCAGGACCAGTGGTAACATGCGGAGGTGGGTCAGAGACTCGGACGGGAGAGACTGCAGGTGAAGTGGCAACTGGAGGTGTGCCCGAGACATCGGGAGACGGGGCTGACTGGGAAGAGTCGGTGACTGGAGAGGCAGACTGGGGAGAGTCGGTGACTGGAGAGGAGGGTGCGTCGGAGGAACTGGACGCGGACGATACGTCAGGGAAAGAAGACGCAGAGAAGATAGGGACAGCCCCTGACGACGAGGACTGCAACGAGGATGAGAGTTGCGGTGAGGCAACAGGAACTGCCGGAATGGCAGGACCGACATCCCCCCGCAGCCGAGAGAGGGGCAGAAGAGAGGAGGCAGGGGGAAGGCGATCGAGGTCACGAAGAAAGACCGACTCAAAAAACAAAGCGTCGCGAGACTCGACGACGCGCTGGCGGACAGGGTCCCAGAAGCGCCATGCTTTGGACTGAGAGGAGACCCCGAGAAAGGGGCACAGGCGACCACGAGGGGACAGTTTGCCATCACGGAAATCCTCAGGCAGCCAGACAGAAGCGATACTACCCCAGACTCGAGCGAGGCGAAGGTCAGCCCGATGACCATGCCAGCGCTCAAACGGGGTGACGGTGCGGGGAAGGGGACCGTGGGGAACACGGTTCCAGACCCACGTCATGTAGCACATAGCCTCAAAGGCAAAGAGGGATGGCAAGCCGGACTCAGACAGGAGCGTGCGGACACCGTCGGCAAGCGTCCGGTTCCAATGCTCTGAGACACCGTTTTGCTGGGGTGTGTACGGAGCAGATGTCTCCAGACACACCCCACGGGATTCGAGGAGACGAGCGGTGGGACCTAGGAACTCGCCGCCACGGTCGCTGCGGAAGATGCGCAACGACCGCTGACAGGCACGTTCAGCCTGGACAAGCCAGGACTCGATGACGGAGCAAACGTCGCTCTTTTGACGGAGCGCAAATACCCAGCGAAAGCGAGAAAATTCATCGGTAAGACATAAGACGTAGCGTCCCACGTCACCAAGGAGGTCATGAGGCAAGGGCCCCATGACATCTGCATGAACACGATCAAGTGGATGGGAAGATTGAGACTCAGAAGGAGAGAAAGGAGACCGATGCATTTTCCCTCGAGCACAGTCAAGACAGTCCGCAGGGCAAGGGGCAGGGAAGGTAGAGGGAGAGAGACCAAGAGCAGGTTGGAGACGCAACATGCTGTGAATGGCATCGGTGTGAACATGACCAAGGCAACGATGCAAGAGGCGGACAAGGTCGGGGGTGAGGGAGGGAGCAACGTGAGCAAGGGCAGCGCTGACGGCCGGGATGGAGGGGGCGTGCAAGGGAACACGGTAGAGTTTGCCACAGCGCACGCCACGAAGAACAGGACGGTGGGAGGAGCGAAGAGAGACTGTGCCAACACCACGGCTAGCAGTGAAGTCCATACCTTGTTCATCCAGAGAAGGCACAGACAGCAGGCTGAGTTCCAGCAAAGGCACGTACAAAACGTCAGGCAGATAGAGTGCGCCACTGGGGCCAACAAAGCGAACCACACCCACACCTTGAACTGGCAGCAATTGACCAGACCCGGTACGAACAAAGCGGACAGAACCGATGGGGTTTAACGAGATGAACGAGGACCGCACAGACGTCATGTGATGAGTGGCCCCGGAGTCAAGGACCCAGAGGCCACTGGACAGACGCACAGGGGGCAGCACACTGGACGTCGCAACAGTGCCAATAGAGGACGGAGACAAGGGACAAAGGGAGAGACAACGAGGAAGGAAGTCAGACTGCCAACGCTCAATCCACGGGACGGACGCACACAAGGCACGTAGGACATGACCCGGAGGATCCCCACGAAGGACAACGTCAGTCTGACACACAAGATCTCTGGCCAGCGGTGCAACACCCTCACCTCCCTGATCACGAAGGCGAAGAAGCTGGAGGAGGGACTGCTCAAGGTGACGCTCCCGATCACCACGGTCGCCATCCACTGACGCCGGCGGAGCTGGGGTAGGCGCGCCGGAGGAAGGCGGGAACCACGGTGGAGCGGTGTAGGCAGAGGACGGGGGCCCAGAGTACGCAGGGGCACCGTAAGGAGGTGGCCAGCCCCAAGGGTAAGGAACAAGCAGTGGTGGAGAAGGCACGCTGGAGGCGGCGTAAGCCTGAGCCGGCGGCGGGGCGGAGAGGCGCGACGGGCCACCAGAGCCAGAGGGTGCGGATGTAGAGGAGGAGCCAGAGGTACGAGCCTAGTGGGCACGCATGGCGCGGGCGAGGCGTAGGTCATCCGGAGGAGCCGGGCAAGTACGAGCAGAGTGCTCAGTAGAGCCACAGTTCCAGCACACAACGGCGCCCGGAACCCGAGAGGAAGGGGCAGCACCCTTATCCTTGCCCTTGCCCCTGCCCTTCCCTTTCCCTTTGCCACGACCTTGGGAAGCGAGGGCAGCGGCAGGAGAGGAAGAGGAGGCGGTGGAGGCAGGGGAAGATGCAGCAGCGAGAGGGAGGAGGGCGCAGCAGAGGAGAAGGAGGGTGCTGCTGAAGTGGTGAGCGCAGCAACACCCGTAACTGAAGAGCGATGGAGGCGCTTGTTCTGAAGACTAGTCCACCAGGCAGCAAGGAGCTCGGAGGTGAAATCCCAGAGAGGCCCTACCCCTGGCGGGGAATCAGGGGGGACGGGCTGGGAGGCAAGCTGCTGTAGCTCGTCAGCTTTGACGTCACGAAGAAGGTCGGACAGCTCTGGGATAAGGCCGTTGACCATGGTGAGAACAGCAGAGAGCTGGCCAGGTGCTGCTTTGCCAAGCTCGCGAAGGAGCTTGAGACCGCGAGACCAATAGGCATCAGCGGTCTCGTCACTACGCATGAGAAGTGTGTTGAACTGGACTGTGAGGGCACTCTGAGCGGCCTGGCCAGTGATAGTGGTGCGACGACGCAGCATGGCATATGCACCGACAGGGTCGGCAAGATGCTGGACAGCAGGATCAGCATTGAACGTGCCGACATCATCAATCAGCGACTCAGGAGCGGCAGCGATGAGAGCGCGTACAGCACGGGCAGACTCAGTTGCAAGGGGAGTGAATGGAGCAACAGCTGGGGAGTAATACTCCCACAGCTGCTCCCCTTGGGCCCACGCACTAAAGCGCACTTCCCAGGAGGTGAAGGCGAGCCCAGAGGAGAGGGAAGGTGGTTGAGAGAAGAAGTCATGCTGGCGAGGCGNCCAGTGACAGTGGTGCGACGACGCAGCATGGCATATGCACCGACAGGGTCGGCAAGACGCTGGACAGCAGGATCAGCATTGAACGTGCCGACATCATCAATCAGCGACTCAGGAGCGGCAGCGATGAGAGCGCGTACAGCACGGGCAGACTCAGTTGCAAGGGGAGTGAATGGGGCAACAGCTGGGGAGTAATACTCCCACAGCTGCTCCCCTTGGGCCCACGCACTAAAGCGCACTTCCCAGGAGGTGAAGGCGAGCCCAGAGGAGAGGGAAGGTGGTTGAGAGAAGAAGTCATGCTGGCGAGGCGTGGGGTGAGTGGCGGCAGCAGCGGCAGTGCCAGTGGGCGCAACAGCAGAAGTGTTAGAGGAAGAAGAAGGGGTGCCTGCAGAAGGGGTGTGACTGGTTCCAACCGACGCGGCAGGGAGGCGACGCAGCACTATGGCGGCGACCTCATCAGCAAAAGCGGCGCGATTATCTTCAGCAAGCTTAAGGCGGTCCTCAGCCTCCTGCTGAGCCTCGCGAGCGAGGGTCAGCTGGCGCTGAAGAGTCGCTATGACTGACTCGTCGTCACCAGGCATGGTGACGACGCGAGGGCTCTGCCGGACAGATTTCGGCAGAGTTTCCCCAGCCCCAGTGGGCGTGGGAAAAGTGGGGTTGCCTAAGGCAAAGAGTCAACAGCTGCAGGACAGCCCACCCCGAGTCAGACAGGACAAGCCACCGCAGAAGGAGAAAAGGGGAAGATACGCAGGCACAATATGCAGACAAGGTGGTCAAGAGGACGGGCTGCGGAGAAAAGCAAGGAGCGGAGGAACCACAGCAGCAGAGGCAGCAGAAAGAACAGAGATGGTGGAGGCAATGGGCACCACCAGAGCAAAGGCTCCAGTGGTACAGGCAGCAGCAAGAGTAGAGAAGGCTGCTACGACGGAGATGGTTGCTGTGACGAGGCTGGAGACGGCAGATGGAGCAGATGAAGCTGCGGTGACGGCGACTGCGGTGGAGGTGCGNCCGTTGCAGAGGCAATGGCAGATGCTGCAGCAGATATTTGTGTGCCTATATCAGCAGCCGCTGCAGCAATGGGACCAGAAACAACCGCGACCTCTGTGTACGAATCTGCAGCACGCCCTACTGAGGTGGCGGCAGGAGCACGCGAGGCTCTAGCGGCGGCGGCGAAGGTGGCTGCAGCTGCCGCCGCTGCGTCAATGATGGCCGAGGTTGTGCGTGTAACGATGCCCACAAGACGAACGACGTCCTGTGGGAGCTGGTCAGCAGGAACCTCGGGATCGCCGGACAGTAGAGGGTCCTCCTTACGAGACTGGGGAGGGGAGACGCTTACCAGACGATGACGTGACGCGCGAGCGGACCGTGCTGAGGCGGACTCGGACCCCCGGTTGCTGCTCATGCCGCGACGACGTCGTTCTCGTCGGTGCGACGTTCCCCCGTTGTAGTACTCCACCAACGCAGCCGCGTCTGGAATGTCACCGTGCGCCAGTGTGGCAGTTGAGGTATTAGGAAGGTGGGCGTCCTTTGCAGCTGTTGCTAAAAGTGCAGCAGGTGAGAATGCAGCAGCAGTATTTGGAGAGATGTATGGATGCTACTGTGGTCTCGTTGCAGCTGCTGCTGCTGCTGCCGTTGCAAGCAGATCGGCACCTGCTGCTGCTTCTGCTGTCGCTCTGCTGCTGCTGCTGCTGTTGCTTTGCTGCTGCTGCTGCTGCTTCTTCTGCTGTCGCTCTGCTACTGCTGCTGCTGCTGCTTTGCTGCTGCTGCTGCTGCTGCTGCTGCAAGTAGATCGGCACCTGCTGCTACTGCTGTTGCTAACGCAAGTGGATCGGCACCTGCTGCTGCTGCTGTTTTCGCCTTGCTACTGCTGCTGCTGCTGCTGTTGTTCCAAGTGGATCGGCACCGGTTGCTAATGCAGCTGAGGACGATGACGGCTGTTGTAGTTGGGTGTGTATCTGCGACAGTGTATGGGAGAAATGCGACGGGTGCTGTCGTCGCAGCTGCTGCTATCGCAGGCGTAGTCACTGCTGAGGAGGTTGCTACTTAGGGCATGGTGATGCTGCTGCTCAAGCTGCTGCCGTAGATAAGGCAGTTTGAGACCTGCAGCATCGCGGACGGGAGCAATCCCGCGGGTGTGAACGACGTGAACACCCGCGAGTGTCCGCTCGTAGCTCCTGCTGTTGCCCGCCACAGAATGGGCGAGGGTAGGGAGCTGCAGTAGAAGAGAACGTGCTCCTAGTGACAGAAGTGGCGGCGGAAGGGGTGGTGGCGACGAAGATTGGCCGCACACCAAGATCGAGCGCTCGATTCACGAGCTCAACACCTCCTCTCTCCACTGCTCTGATACCAGAGGATAGAGGATCCCGGTAGGAGGGAGAGTGAGGGTCGAGGGAAGCACGGACTGAGCATGCAAGAGACTAAGCGCCATGAACGGCGGCAGTTT